>JZKD02S0127960.1:294685-313210 GCA_000966675.3 Picea glauca
ATGACACATGGCAGCAGGGGAAAGGTGGAAAGGAAGATGACATGACGGGAGAGGGGCCCTTGCAGGTTAAAGGTAGGGAAACTGAGAGGGATGAGGCTGTTCATGAGCCGTTGATCCGGGCTCCTCGATCATGGCCGTTGAAGAGCTGCGTTCCTGATTCCAGACCCCCCCCTCCACTTAAAGGTAGACAGGCAGGGGGGGTCTGGAATGATCTTTATCACCGTTGATCTGGACCGTTGGAGAGGTGCGCCCCCGATTCCGGACCCCCCCCCTCTGCTTAAAGGTATAAAGGCAGGGGGGGTCCGGAATCCAATATGCATCGTTGATCTGGGCGCGTGGATGCCCGCCGTTCAGATCTTCCTGCTGCTTACCATGGATTCTGGACCCCCCCCCTCTACTTAAAGGTAGAAAGGCGGGGGGGTCCGGAAATCGCTGTGCGCCATTGATCAATGCGTGAACATTCCAGCCGTCCAAACTTGATTCTCGCTTATCACAGACGCATTCGCGCCCAAAAATTAGGACAAGTGGGTCTTAACCCATCCTTTTGCGTTCTATCCCCCCTTACAAGAAATATCGCTAACAACGGGCCAGTGAATTTGGACCATTGATGTATAAGGAATCACCAGCGGGGGTACCAGGATGACGAGATGGGTGTTAACTAGAGAACTCCAACGACGATATAAATCAACGACACATTGAGAGTCATCGATCTCGTAGGGGATTGTGACGAGGGGATTTGGACTGTTGGTTGACGCAGGGTGGAGATTCAATCTTGACCATTGGTCTATTGTGGGCCTTGCCCGTCTATTCTAGAAGTGAAAGAGGGACAAGCGAAAATCATCACAAACATTGGAATCACCAACTCAACCAGAAACGTTGGATGATTGGCGTGAGGACTGTCGGATATAGGATAGGTTTGATTAATGAATATTCATCATAACCTTTGGTTAAGGTTTTGAAGATAACGCCCATGCTAGTTGGGACCGACGACGCATCCAAAGTCATGGGATGATCAGTCAGAAGACCATTGGATTTGGAGCGGTCCTGATATAGTGTTGTGAGACCTTTAGTGTTGGGGTGTTCATGTAATATTTTTTTTTATAAGTAAGAGTTTGTATTAAATATAAGAGTCCTTCTCAAAACCAGGATCCAGAGTACATTAACAGGGTTATTCGGTTGTAATTACTGAACTGCTCCGTGAGGAGAAACCAGTTCAGCCAACCGTATATAGCAAGTAGCAAAACAAATTCTAACAGTACTGTAGAAAACTAGACTTTCAACTACCATGAGAGCCACTAGAACCAAAGTAAGGGACAAGTATAGTATAATCTGGAACATACTCGGGCAAGGTGCTAGGCCAGGGTTCCTCGATGACAGGTGTCCCACCAGTCCATTGCATGTCCGTTGCGCCATGGCTCTTGTCTTCGGGCCCTTGGATGCTGCTGTCCCTGGTGTCTGTTGCCGCTGCCGAAACTGCCATGTCCCTGGTGTCTGTTGCCACTGTCGAGACTGCCATGTCGACTTCTCCTTCAATGCTTGCCAAAGTCGCCTTCTGCGCGAGAGCACTCATGTCCTCTGGATTACCTGCCTTCCCCGCGGATGGCATACTTTCTTTGGTGGAAGCGTGCTGCTGACTGCTCACCTGACCACTGGAGTTCTCGGAAGCGTCACGAGAATACTCAGGAGCGGCTGGGGGGGGAGTGGCTAGGAGCTGGAGGAGGACGGAGATGCGTCCCTCCATCTATTGGACCCGGAACTGGAGATCATTCACCCCCTCACGGAGCTCGAAAACTAAGTCATGGAGAATGGCAGAGTGTTCACGCGATAGAGGGGGAGAAGGCATATTTGAATTGTGATGAGGCCGACTGTGGCGTGAGGCCGGGGGAGAGGAGGAAAGCTTGTCCCGGGGAGAAGGCCACGCTGGTAACTAGGAAGTTGCAACAACAGCCATGGTGTCCCGACCTGGAGTGGAAGAACCAGAGGGCGAGGAGGATGTGTGGGGGCGTCGTGGGTGCCATGGAGAGCCCCGACGTGGACGCATGCGGAGGCGAGGCATAACGAGACTCGGCTTCTGCAGAGGATCTGAAGAGCCAAGATGTAGGAAGAGAACTGCCCGAAAAACCATGAAAGACGCAGAGCCGAAATCGAAACCACACCAGCAAACAAAACTGCCGAAAGGGTGCTGCATGGCGCTATGCATAGAAGCGGTCGAGATGAATGGAGTTAATGCTCCTGCCATCCTCCTTGAATGCGAATTAAGGCCCGGGGATGGTGGCTGCGTGGGGCACGAGCCGAGAACATGGCTCCGTGCCCCGCTGGCCTCCCCCTTCACCCACATTTGGCCAAGTGGCCCGCAATACCACCCCATCCGGGGGGGTGTTCATGTAATATACCAGATCTATAAAGTATGCAAAACAGAAATAAAATGCTAGAAATGGCAGATAAACAAAAATATAACCAGAAAAACACCACAATAACACATAAATGATATCAAAGTAACACTAGAAAGAACACTTTAATTCTGAGAGCAATGTTCACGGGCCTCTTCGAGGTGGAAACCTCTAGTCGAGAAAAGCTCTATTACAATAATATCCAAGATAGGGTTCTCATACCCTCAACTTCTATTTATACTAAATATGTCTATCAAAATAAGCATCTAGAGGAAGATCCTTCTAGAAGCGGAAGCTTCTATTAGGTCTTCTTACATTCGAATTATTCTACTTTATTGAAAGGCCTTATTAACATTGACCTTTATTACATCCAAATATAATGATCTACCTATGTGCGGGTTAGGTCCCTAACATGTCCTCCCCCTTAAAAACAACCTTGTCCTCAAGGCTTGAGATGTGGAAATTGTTGCAGAATGGTAGCTGGTTCCCAAGTGGCATCTGTTGGAGTTGTATCTTTCCACTGGACTAACACTTCTTTGATGGTTCTTTGATGCAAGCGATGCTCACGCTGGTCCAAAACTTCTTGTGGCTGTATCCAAATGGATCCTTCTTCGTCTAACTTGGGAAGGTTGGTTTGAATTTGAAACTTAGTTCCAATCACCTTCTTTAAGCATGAAACATGAAAAACAGGATGTAGCTTAGAATGACTGGGAAAAGCTAACTGATAGGCCACCTATCCCACATGCTTAAGAACAGTATAAGGACGATAAAATTTGGGCGCTAGCTTCTGACAATGCTCGACCTTGAGGGAATTTTGCTTGTAAGGTTGCAGTCAAAGAAACACCTGACCCCCTTCTGCAAATTGACGTTCAGAGCGACCTTGATATACTTGTTGCTTCATGCGATTCTATGCCAGGAACAAATTCTGTTTGAGGGTACAGAGAATAGCCTCTTGAACTGTAAGAGTTTGGTCAATCGCCTGGACCTTCGATACACCAGGTAAGTATGAGAAGACTGAAGGTGGCTTTTTTCCATATACCACTTCAAAAGGAGTCATGCGTGTAGATGTATGGTATGAATTGTTGCACCACCATTCAGCTAGGGGTAACCATTGAGCCCATTGATTTTTCTTTTCTGAGGAAAAACACCTCAAATATGTTTCCAAACACTTGTTGACAACTTCAGTTTGGCCATCAGTCTAGGAATGATAAGCTATGCTGAGATGCAATTGGGTGCCTTGTAGCTTGAAAAATGCTTGCCAAAAATTGCTGGTGAAAGTTGGGTCACGATCAGAAACAATAGAATGCAGCATGCCATGAAGCTTGAAAATATCATCCATGAAGAGTTGAGCCACCATGGATGTTGTAAATGGGTGTTGAAGTGCACATAAGTGAGCATACTTGGAAAGGAGATCAACAACCACCATGATGACTGATTTATTTCCCGATTTGGGTAAACCTGTAATAAAATCCATAGAGATATCCATCCAAATAGAAGGGGGAATCGAAAGCGGTTGTAGTGTGCCAGGAGATTTGACTATTTCTCCCTTGTTACGTTAACACACATCACATTCAGTGAAAAAATTACCAACGTCTTGTTTCATACCATCCTAGAAAAAAGAACGTTTGACCCTGTCATAGGTTTTGGTACACACGAAGTGCCCAGCTGTGGGTGTAGCATGAGGCTCAGAAAGTACCGTGGATTTAAGTTGTGATTGTTTACTTAAATTCAAACACCTTTGTATCAAAGCTCATCATGGAGCGAAGAGTACCCTAGAGAAGTTGGAGCATTGGACTGCAATTGTTGGATCAGATGCGAACTTTTGGGATCGTGTAACCATTCCTGGTGAATGACTTGGAGCCAATCTGGTACAATGAAGGAAAGAGAAAAAAGGGATCCTTCATCTTCATATTTTCAAGAAAGTGCATCTACAACCACATTGTCTTTTCCTTTCTTCTAAATGATCTCATAATCATATCCAAAGGGCTTAGTCACCCATTTTTGTTGCTCTAGGGAGGAAATGCGTTGTTCCAGAAAATACTTGAGGCTTTGATGGTCTGTCTTAATTTGGAAGCATTGCCCCAATAGATAAGGGCGCTAGAGATCAACGACATGTAGAATAACCAAAATTTCATTTTCATAGATTGATTTGCCCAGATTTCATTCAGACAGTTGATTGTTGGTAAAGGCCAAAGTCCAACCCTCTTGCATAAGAACAACACCAATTCCTTTCCTTGAAGCATCACATTCCAGGACAAAGTTCTTTGTGAAATCAGGAAGGGCTAGGATTGGAGTGGTGCACATGGCCATCTTCAAGGTTTGAAAAGCTTGAGGACCTGCTGGAGTCCAAGTGGAAGAGTTCTTTTTTAGGAGTGCAGTGAGAGGTGCTACAATCTTTCCATAATTCTTAACAAACTTGCGATAATAACCTATTAAGCCCACAAATCCACACAATATTTTGAGAGTCTTTGGGTGAGGCCAGTCTTGCATAGCTTCAATATTTTTAGGATCCACCCTGACGCCATTCTTGCCAACCAGATGACCCAAGTACTCAACTTCCGAGGCACCAAAAGCACATTTAGACTCTTTCAGGAAAAGTTGGTGTTGAGAGAGTAGATGGAGAACTCGATTCACATGAGCAAGATGGTCTATCTAGGTTTTTCTATAGATGAGGATATCATCAAAGAAAACTAAGACAAAATGATGGAGAAAAGGATGAAAGACATGATTCATGAGGCTTTGGAAGGTGGAGGGGGCATTACACAAGCCAAAGGGCATGACCAAAAAATCATAGTGGCCGTCATGAGTTCTAAAGGATGTCTTAGGAATGTCTTCCTCTTTAATAAGTATCTGGTGGTAGCCAGAATGAATATCAAGTTTAGTAAAGAACTGGGCACCACTCAATTCATCCAAGAGGTCATCAATGACAGGAATGGGAAATTTGTCTTTAATGGTAAGTTTGTTGAGGGCACGAAAGTTAGGACACATTCACCAAGAACCGTATTTCTTCAGGACCATGACCATAGGAGAAGAGTAGGGGCTTGTACTAGGGCAGATAACACCTGCGTTAAGGAGTTCCTAAACTATTTTATCAATTTCATTTTTTGGGGAAAAGGAGTGACGATACAAATGTATATTGGGAGGAAGGATTCCTGGTACAAGGGGAATGGAATGAACATGAACACCATAGGAAGGAGGGAGTCCCTATGGAGTGGAAAAGACCAATTGATGTTTAGAAAGGATGGATTGAAGGTCTTGTGGCACTGGGGGTGTCTCTGTTTCTTGTATGGCATGGAGTTGGGAAATGACTCCAGAATGAAATTTTTTGAGCATATTTTCCATGCGATGGGAACTAATGATCTCAGGTGAACCAACGGTGATGCCTTGGAACTTATATTGGTGACCCTCCTAGTTGAATTTCATTGTTAATTTGCTTAAAATCCATGAGAATGGGACCCAAATTCCTTAGCTAGTCTGCACCCAACACAATGTCACAACCGCCCATGTCGATAGAAAACATATGAGATTTTAGGTGGTAGTCACCAATTTGGAGACACACATTTTCACAACGCCCTCCACATTTCATGGAGCCACCATTGGCAATCATGATTTGGAAATTATTGACTGCATGGATATAGAAATGAGTTTCTTGGGAAATGCGGTGATGAATAAAATTATGGGTGCTTCCACTATCAACTAGAATTATGACCTTCCTATGATTGATGTAACCAATTAGCTTGAGAGTTTGGGGAGCAAAGAAGCCAGTGAGATCATTTAGGGAAATGTCCGGTTCTACTTTGGGAAGGTCTGAGGGAGGGGTTATGTCAGTGGTTTCAGGTGACTCAGACACAAGGGGAGTTTCAACATCCTCTTCCAAAATATATTCCGAGATGGCCATAAAAACCTTTTTTTCCTTACACTTGTGGCCCGAAAAATATTTTTCATCACAATTATAACAAAGGCCTTTGAGTTGGTGTTCAGCCATTTCATCCCTTGTCAATTTTTGGATCTTTAGTGTAGCAGAGGGAGTAGTGGGATTTACTGGTTTAGTGCAGGGGATAAAGGAGGGTTTCCGGTTTTGAGAAGATACAACCTGTTGTGATTCTTTAGCTCTTTTAGTATCCTCCACCCAAATTTGAGGATGAGCCTTGAGGACATGGGCCTGAATCTCATCCTTGAGGCCACTGATAAAACATTCTCGGAAAAAGGCATCGGACATGCCCTCTATTTGAAAATCTAGGCACTCAAAAGAAACTATAAAGTCTTCCACTATTCCGGATTGTTTCAACTTTGTCAAATGACCTAAATGGTTGGTGTCAGTGTCAAAGCATTCATAAAGCTCTGCCACAAAGTGTGTCCAAGCAATATACCCTTGATAGGAAGTTTTTCTCCATTTCCACCATTGCCAACGTTCTTGATCTAGATGGAGAAAACCATACTAGAGTTTGGCCAAGTCATCTATAATGCTATATAGATAGAAATAATGTTCCATTTGGGTTACCCAACTAATGGGATCTGAGCCATCAAATTTGGTCACATCCACCTACGGAAGGCATAGGTCACGTGGAAAGTGATGGTGCTGAAAGTTATGGGAATGAGGGGAATTTTAAGCTTTAGTATGTGGAGGTGGGTTAGATAAAGGGCTATATGTAGGGATATGCAGCTTGGTGTAGATCATTGAAACCATGGATTCAAGCTGGGTAGTCATGTCTTGTTTGATTTGCTCAAGTGAGGACTGCATGGTTGTATTGATGGCGGGAACATTGGCACTGAGTTGTTTCACTTCTTGTTGGGTCTCTTTGAAATTAGATTGCAAGGTATTGAAGTGATCTTCCAAGTCTTGGCTACGTGTATGGACCATGATGACGAGGGAACTGAAAAGGGGCAGGGGGGTCAAAAACAAAATATGATAGGTATGAATGTGATAAGGGTGAAGAGATAAATCCAATGGAATAAGTCTCAAATAATGGTGTAAAAATAATGTGTTCTTAAGTACCACTTGTATTTCCTGCATGTATGAATCCCTCAACCACAGGTTTATGCATGTAATGACAGATCTTTGTGTCTTAAATACGCCGGAATACATCTCTACCCTGAAAACAATTTAACCCACAATTTCTGCCAAGGAAAGTGCTCTGATACCACTTGTAATATACCAGATCTATAAAGTATGCAGAACATAAATAAAATTCTAGAAATGGCAGATAAACAATAATATAACCAGAACAACACCACAATAACACAGAAATGATATCAAAATAACACCAAAAAGAACACTTTGATTCTAAGAGAAATGTTCACAGGCCTCTTCGAGGGGGCACCTCCAGTCGAGCAGATCTCTATTACAATAATATCCAAGCTAGGTTTCTCATACCCTCAACTTCTATTTATACTAAATATGTCTATCAAAAGAAGCATCTAGAGGAATATCCTTCTAGAAGCAGAAGCTTCTATTAGGTCTTCTTACATTCAACTTATTCTACTTTATTGCAAGGCCTTATTAATATTGACCTTTATTACATCCAATTATATTGTTCTACCTATGTGCGGGCTAGGTCCCTAACAGTTCGAGGCTCCGTGGGAGTAAAATCCCGATGATGACAGAAATAGATCAAGGAAAATGGGGTGTGTGAACTTAATGTTCCTAGTGTTAGATGCCACATTGAATGGCATGGATATTAAGAGGCCACGTGGATTCCACGTGGGAGTGAGGTGGCTTTGGGCCAATGGATGCTCAAGGACTTTGGAGGGCCATAACCTTTGACTCCAAGATTAGATTTTGGCATACTTACAGTCGTTGGAATTCTCTTGATGAGCATGAGATGTGGGTCCCCTCAAGAAATAGGCCTTGATATGTCTAAGAATAAGATATATTTTAATACCCCATTCCTTAAAAGGTACTTAGGGTGTTGGGTGTGTTACACATTCCCCTTGATTACAATTTCGAACATCGCATATTAAGTGGAAAATAGTTTCAATTTTTTTTGCTGACAAAGATACGTTGAAGAGAGGAATAATGTAGGAATCCATTACAACTACAATCTGATCCTCAATAAAGTTCAAGAATAATACACTTGCAACTATCAAGAATAAATGTTGAATGACAATATCAATATGTTTAGAAACTCAAAATAAGGACAACCTGCATAACCAAGCTATCCCACAACTCTTCACAAAAAAAACCCATGGAGAAAGTGAAGAAAATAGAGAGCTAATATGCACAAAAAAACTTATAATATTAAAGCATATAATGATCATGATAATCCCATAAAAAATGAAATTGATTTTACACAACAAGGGTGAGCAACAACATACAAATAGAGAGTAAATTATGATCAAAATAAAAAGATATATCACTTGAAAAATCTAGCCATTAAGGAACTATGCCTTAAGCATTGGATGGTTTCTTTTTGTCACCATCATAAAATGCTAGAGATATAGGCTCCTGAAAATGTCAAAAACTATTTTCCACACAGGTAGGTTAGTGATAAGCAAAAATTGGGAACAAGAGACAATCTCTGCAAACATTATGAAAAAAGTAAGAAACTAAACCCTAATGAAAAAAGACAAGAATAAACAAAAATGTTCTTACCTGTGATGAATGTTGGAAGTAACTTACCATGTTTATCAGTTTTCGCACTACAAAAAAAAACACAGGAAATTACCTGTAGCAAGAAACGTGGAAAAATCAAGCTGGAAATTACCTTGAGCACTAAATCTTCCATACGGTCCTCCCTGTAAGAGAAATGCGGTTGTACGACCTATGTGGAGGGTGAAAGGGACACCCAACAAAGAAAAGAACAACCAATCAACCAAATGGAACATATAATCAGATAGATCTTACTACCAATTAGATGAATCAAAGTTCTGAACAGTCAATTGTACCCTCAGGTAGAGAAAATTTGCATACCAACTGCGAAAAAAATAGTCATGCATGTAAGGAAATTATATTCTAGTATAAATTGTCCTTCTAGCAAGAGAAATAGTCCTCTTAACAGGAAAATTGTTCCTCTAGATGACAAATTAAGGCTCATATCTACAAAAGAAGGCAGTCGAACAACAAAAATTCTAAATAGAACGACCGTATGACAAAAAAATGTCGTTCGTATGGTTTGTACAACCTCAGATTGGAGAGATGGTTGGCTGGTTAGTTATCCAACGAAAATCCACACCCAACTTAAGAAATTTCATGCAAAAATACTTTCTAAATAAAAATATATTAGTTTTGGAAGAAAAACTAGGTCCGATAAAAAAAAAAAAGCTTAGTAATTACCCGACCTAAAAGTGCCCAAAAAACTTTAGAAAAATTTAATTTTTTTAGGCTAAGCTAGGCTAATTAATTCAACTTTGAGAAAACAGAAGCCAAATTTAACGAACCAATACTCAATCTCATCTGGTTTCTTTATTCCAGAGACAATGGTGAGGTCATATTTAAAAAACAAATGCACATAAATGTGAGAAATCTAAAAAACAAGGGTTAGGGTTTTGAGAAAAAAAAATCTCAATCTTGTTGCAAAATGCCCAAATCTAAAGAGAAGTCTTAATGAATACTAGATATGATGGGAAAAATACAAAACAAGGAGAGCCCAAATAAATATGTTACTATGTAAAAAAAATTAACAAAAAATTATTGAAAGAAATAGAGCATAGTAACCATCTCTGATACCATGTTAGAATATTGAGACATATGAATAAACATACAAGAATATTAAACACAAGAAAATTAGTTCTCTATCATCATATCCATATAACAACAACATTTAATCATAATAAGAAAGAGCCAAGAGAAAAATATTACACCAAATATACGTGGTAAAACCCCAAAATAGGGAAACATCAACGGGAAGGTATTGTCTTATTTATTCTTCGAAAAATATCCAATATTACACTCGAGCTCCTACACTTCACACTCCATATTCACATCATTCCAATATATATAATCACAATGTGATCCTTCATTTCAATATCCCTCATGGATCTCTCTTACTTCTATTATATACCAAGAGGTATGGAGGAATTACGTCCCAATAATACATGGGATAAATCTAATTTCACCTCTTTATACAATGAGTGGTAACAAGAGTATATTACATCATGATGCACGTGGGATAACTTTTTTACATAAGATTATGCATTATTACCTTCCAAATTAATACATTCCAACAATACCACACAAGTCATCATTACATATTCCAACAAATTATCTATCAAGCTTGACTCTTTATCTGATCAAAGAAATCACATTAGAACCTACCCATAGAGAAGCAATTAAAATACCTAGGCATTTCTCACCTTAAATATTTATTATGTGGCAAGAAAAAAACCCTAAAACACTTGTTCTAGGTTTTAAAATATTCTCAATCACCTTGTGCATGGCCTTTTAAGTTTGTTCACTTCTTGATCCAGTGCAATATCACCTAGAATGTTTCCCTTTTTGGAGACCTTTCTTGTGTTCTAGATTTTCACACAACATAGAGTTTATATATTATATCATCATGTCAAAACAAAAAAATAATGTCGATTCACCAACACTCAACAAAACTTTTCTTTTTCTAGTTATAAGAGTATCTAATCTATGCCCATCTACTTCCATGGATCCAATTGTAGACATAAAATAGGGAGATGGAAGTAACCCACATACATGAGCTTAAGGACTACTAGACTAGTGCACCATGCACCATGAAAAAAGTGACACCTAAAGGGAACTCTCCTACCCATTATGCATTCTCCTAAGAATCAAGAAATATACAATACCAACGTATACCAAGTTTCACTATAATAGAACATCTAGAGAGACAAAGGAGCTAGTCCCTAGCAAAAATCCAAGATGTCCCTTGGATTGACAAGCTTCCCAGTATTCGTCTAGCCATTTTCAAACCAAACCATCCTAATTAATAAACCAAGCAGGGAAACATCAAATTGATAAGAGATGATAATGTTGATCCTAGGCCTGTCGCTAAAACATGAAGACCTCCTCCTAAGGACAATGACCCTATTGTTGATGTAGCCTTAATTCCTACAACATCTTAATCAGTTCACTTGTTCTAGCTAGATGCCATGTTATTTCATTTGTTTATTGCTTTCTACCTTGGGATTTATGACACTCTAATTTTGGTGGCCTTGTGTGGTTGATTTTTATTTGATAGGCTATATGATTTCAGATCATAGGTTGTGGTGGCCATCTCACAACTCGTTTTTATAAAATGCATGTATCTCGTTACGATATTAATGGAAGTATGAAACATTCTATCAAATAAAAACCCTTTGCTACTACCCTTATTGTAAAAAATCCCATCCCAATTCCTACTACATTTTCTCCATATCTAATTCTATGAGCATAGTTGTTTTTTTTCAATCTTAAGCATCATATGGAAAGAGTCCCCCAAGATTGTATAACACTACCCTATTTTATCTTGAGACAAAGCCCATTGGTTTCAAGTAACCAACTCAAATCCCATCCCAATGCCTACTACATTTTATCCATATCTAATTCTATGAGCATAGTTGGTTTTCTTCAAGCTTAATCATCATATGGAAATATTACCCCGAGATTGGATAAAACTACACTATTTTACCTTCAAACAAATCCCATTGGTTCCAAGTAACCAACTCTACCATGATGTGAATAACTTTATTAGGTAAGACCTTTGCAATGATCCTCTAAATTACATTATAGAGAGAGATTATTTGACAATGCTTAATGTGGTCTATCGTTTTTCCTTTGAGAATTAATTAATTGTGAATATGAATTTAACTTTTCATCTCTAACATTCATTATCATTCCCTTAAAACTTATTGCTCCTTAAGATGTAAAACTTGAAGTTATGTTATATATCACAATCATATCAAGTAACAAATAGAGGATATATATGCACACATAACCCTAACATTTTTTAACTTTTGCCAATGTCAACATATTTCTTCTTAAAATGTAAGAGTTGCACTTATGTTATCACAAGCATATCAAGGTACCAAATATAGGATATCTATGAACATATGACCCTAACATTTTTCTACTTTTTCCAATGTAAGGAGAAAACTCTAGAAATGGTTAGAAATGGTTTACATGATCTTAGAGATAAACAATTTATCTAATAGGTTATTAATATTAAAGGTGTTGTGGTCTCTTTTATAGTGGCTCTACATTCCTATCAATGCACAAGGAGGGATTGATGTCTACTCCCAATTTTCTCTGGTTCGTGGCTTTCAATGGTATTCATTTTCGGAATTTAGCATGGCTCAAGGGGGGGTGCCAAGGGGAATAAAGGAAAGTGGGAAGAAAGAAAATATTCTTCCTTTCATGGTCCCAAAATCCCTACACCAAGGTTAATATAGAAGCTTACAACACAAATAAAAGGTTTGAAGAGAAATGCTCAACCAAAGATGAAAAAAAAGTGCATGCAAAGATTATAGCAAAGCGTAGATCAATTCCAAATGAAACAATTGTAGAGGTTCAAGAATGAATTGAAGACCTAATCTAATCAAGCTCAAGAAAAAATATTTTATAATTTCTAAGACATATTGGTTAATGAAAGCGTTGGTGCCCAAGCTTTGGAGAAGAGTAAAGAAGAACAACAAGAGATCCTTCACACTCTTGCGATCTTTGAGAACAAATTTGAAACTTTACACCAGACAATTTTTTAGGCCAAAATCACCATTTCAAAGTTGATAGAGGAAAATGGAAAAAATAATAATATGGAGGACTCTATTGACTCCACATGGACCCATGCTAATCCAATTGAGGTAGACACTAATTCACAACATCCAAAGCACACAGATGATGAGGATGATAACATATAGTTGGTTTTGGATGTGATATAGTGTTGGGTATGTGTTATATTCTTTACAAAATTGATCCCATGTATTGTACAATGATATGGGAGAAAAGGGGGTCTAAGGGGTGTTTAGCACCCCCCAGGCTGAAGAAAAAAAATTGGTATGTTTTTCATAGTTTTTCGACACATGGTTTTTACCGATGGTTTTCTAATTTCGATTAATAAATTAGAATTGTTGACTAATCTGATTCAATTGATTGGGAGTTTGGGTGCCGCATGATCCTATATGTATATTATATTATAAACAATGAATATGATGAATAGAATATTATAGGTGCCACTCTAAACAGGTTATTGGTTTTCTTGGTTTGGATTTCCAGGGTAAAAATCTGTGTAATGTGTGTGTGTGTGCCATTATATCTTTTCTGATTTATTAAAAATTTGTTTGCAATAATTAATTGTACAAGGTTAAAATTTACACATATTATATAGATTATGATGATAACAAAACGAGACAAAACAAGAGTATAGAAGAGAACACAGAAATACAATGAAACCCAACTTCTATTAATGAATAAGAGAGAGAAAAACATTGTAGAACAAAAACTGGCAAAATGGGGTAGCTCATATCTGAAAAGAAAGAGATGTTGGCTACGCTTCATTCACAACAAGATTTACATCACACTCAATTTCATTCTTAAAGGACCTCCTTCACCTCAATTATATATGAGAGAGTGAGAGGAGAACAATTCCCATGATGCATGTGGGATAAATTGGACTAAGTTTATAAAATTCCATAGGCATGTAAAACACTAGGACTTCCTGGACGGTCACCCATCCTAGTACTATGCTATCCCCAATGCGCTTAACTGTGGAGTTCTAATGAGATTCGATGCATTAGCGTTATGTTGTAGGAATGTACATAAGATTACTAGGAAATAATTACATGATGTAGCAAATGAAGATGGAATCACATTCCATTCCCCATCAAAAAGGGTGAATATCATTGTTTATCAAATCTATAAGCTTGAAATGTTGATTCAGTGGAAAAGGTGGATGGCCATAGAGATCCACCTAGATCATTTCTCCCCCTTTAGGAAGAAATTGTCCCCATTGCTTCAAGTTCCCTCGGGATATGGGGAAACTTCTAATAAGTCTAAAACTTGGTGAGTCATTTTCCTTGTTGAAGTAGATGTATTGCTTGTACTTTTCCTGTTGGAGCTGTTGGATCCATCCAAAAGATCTGGTTGCATGATAATCATTCGTCTGAGTCTGGGAGGACCTTTTTGGTGAATCTGCAATAATAAGAGCTTTATCAATGGGGGCTAATGGTTGTGTTGACGCTTGAATCCATTAGGACCAAAACGACAACCTCACGAGGATATGAATCCTCCTGCATTTTTTAAGAGGTGGTACTCCTCTTTGGATTATGATATTATTTATAAATTCAAATTAAAAACAATATGGGATGATATCACATAATACATTCCAATCTTTAATGCTCAAGAAAAATAAAAATGTTGAAAAGTAAAAGTATATTTATAAAAGAGAATTTTTGAGAAGTTGACTAGGAATCTCGAACATCACACATTACATAAAATAAAAATGTCATCATATCCATCATAGCATTCTGATCACATTCAAAATAAAGGAATATGGTCCATTCACATGAGAGAACTTTTAAAGAGTAATACTTGTTAGCGATATTTCTTGTAAAGGGGGTGTTTTCCTAAAAGATAGGCCCCTTTGGGTAGAAAATGCAAAGAAGTGGGGTAAAAACCCACTTACCCTAAGTTTGGGGCACAAATGTGTGTTTCTTTAAGAAGCGGGCAAATCTGGGTGGCTAGAATCTGCGCGCCCAGATCTACGGTCAAGGTTGGATTCCGGAGCCCCCTCGCCATTCTACCTTTAACGCTGAGGGGGGGGTCCAGAATTAGCCGCGCATCTCTCAACAAATGGGATTGGGGAACCCCGATATATGATCAAAGTTGGATTCCAAACCCCCCTTTCCATTATACCTTTAATAAGGGGAGGGGGGTACGGAATTGGTGGCTTAAAGCGGGACCCCCCTTGTCACATCTCCGAATCCCTCCGCTTATCGCCTTAGACCAAGTGTTTTCCACTCAGCCCAATCTTGGCCCACCTTATTCCCATTTCCTCACTCCCACCTGTCACCTCCTACCATGTGCCTCTCCCTCTCTCCCATCCACTTCCACTCGTGTCGTGTCCTCACTCCCCGACCTGTCACATTGCGGCCTCCTTGTCACTTTTTCACGACACATTGCCTCATCATCTGGTGTCACAACCTCTGTTTCTTCGCCACCTGGTGCTTCCACCTCAACACCTCTCGTATCACCCTCACAATGTTGATGTCATCCCTCCCATCAGACCCTCATCCACTTCTGCCATATGGGTCCCCTCTCGAGAGTCCAATGAAGCAGCAGAAGCCAAAGGGAGACTGCCACGTTCTATAAGTGCAGAGTTGACTAAGCCTTGACTGATCCCGAGAAAGTAGTTATTGAGGCAGTTGATGGTGTTTGAAATTCATCTCCTTCCATAAATGGAAGGCCAGGAAGGGACAAGTGAAGTGGCAGGATGTCAGTCCTTTCTGACAAAAAATCGCGTCTGACATTAGATTTCATGCGCAGTCTGACAAGAAAAGGCCCAACATAAACTATTGCATATGGCAGAGAGATTGCATGCATAGTCTGATAGAAGTGACCTGGACATCATGCCATGGAAACCCGAACAAGTTCCTGCTACGAAATTTTTGAGTATATGTAGGCCTTTTGGCCATTTTGAAAAATATCGATGGTAGAGATAAGCTCCCGACTGTAAAGCTTTGACAAAGCCTCTAGTTCTCTGGTTATAGAATGATATTTTGAGATTTCTTATTTAATGGAGACCAACCTCCTCCTTTCCTTTTTCCTCTGAATCTTAAGAGCCCGGGTATGGATGATCCAGTCGGGTGTTGCTGTAACTATATAATGCATGTTTGATTGTATTGGTTCTGCAACATTTGAGGTTTACTTTAAAGTTTCTCTGGTCTGAGAGGATCTCATATCTGAGACTTTTCCCCTTTCCTTTCTTTCATTTACTCACAACTATGCAAATTTACTGGCTTAAGTTAAATCAAGACCTCACATGTCCTTGTTGTTCCAACCCAGTTTTCTGAGTGAGCGATGTTGTTATGATTTTACTTCCATTTGATCACCCCACTTTATTAACAAATCATGACATAAACTGATGCGCCTCAGGATTAGTCCCGCCACAATCCAGGAGTGACTTCTGTAGCCAACATCTCTGGCACCATTGCCGGGGACAAAGTTGAAGATTTTCCCTAGGATTGAACGACATTGAGCCTCTGATTCTGAAGGTGCATCAGGCATCAGAACCCTTGAAGATTGCTACTGTGCACCTGGAAACTCCACTGTGGCAACTCCAATGTTTCCACTTCACTGTTTCGGCTGTGGCTACTTTAGCACACCTGAAAGCTGACCCAGAGGATCTTTCTCGAGAAGGTTTCAGCAGCTACTTTCTTAGCCTGAGAAGTTTCCTAGGAGGACACAACGTTGGGATTCGGCCTTTGATGGTGAACAAAGACCAGTCACATTCTAAGATACGCATCTTTCACCTGGCTGTTGCATGATTCAAGGATCGATTGGCGACTCTACTGGTTCGGAATGGATAAAATCCTATCTCGGAGGTTTGCTCCTTTTAATTTTTCTGCTATTCCTGGTTTTCCTAATGTTGTCCCTTCTTCAGATGGATGGAGTGATTATTTGCCCATATTTAGAGAGCATGAAGAGGACAACCCTGCTCAACATCTCTGTGAGTTTCATGAACTCATGCATCAGTGGGAGATACATCATGAGGATGTATTATTGAAAATGTTCATGTTCTCGTTAGCAGGGGATGCTCATAAATGGTATCATTCTTTACCCCCTGCTTACATTTCTTCACTCGCAAAATTTCATGCAGCTTTCACCGCTTATTTTCAGAAGATTTATCCCTCTGAGTTAATTTTTCATAACTGTTGTGAGGGATACAACAACTATATACAAGATAGAGCTTCTTCTTACGTAGGTTGTGAGGATGATCCTGATGAATTGGATCATAAATCCATCCTTTCTCATCCCCATTCGTCTGCATCAGAGGAAGGTTATGAGAGTGATGGATGTCGAGAGGAAGAATATTCTTCAAGTGGAGTTATGAAGCTGATAAAATCTATCACTGCCAGACTAGACAGGTGGGAAGTTGAACGATGTGCAAAGGATTTTCTAGCCTTTGATGAAGATGCTTTTGGTATCTCTACAATGGATAATTATGAATATCCCAGGGAGGAAGAAGATGCTTTGGGCGGAGTTATGGAACAGATAAAATATCTCATTCCCAGACTAGACAGGTGGGAAGCTGAACGATGTGCAGAGGATTTTCCATCCTTTGAAGAAGATGCTCTTGGCATCTCTTTTGAAGAGGATATTGAAGATTTCATAGCTGCATTATTTTCTACCCATGATGAGCCTATTGTCTCAAATTTAAAGGAGGAAGTGATGGAAGAAATGGATGGTTCTCTTTTTCTTCACGAGATTTCCCATGATGTGTTTACATTCGGGGTCGAAATGGAGGATCGGGAGATAGTTCCATTTTTTCAAAATGGAGGAGTTTTGTTCTCACCCAACTTTGATGATTATTTGGAAGAGGAGCAGTAAGAGGATCATTTTGCCTTATGTCCAGAGCCAGTCAGCAAGCAACCATCGCCTGAGATCAGGCAACCTATGTTAGTTGTCCAACCACCTATGCTTACCAGAGATACTCATCCATGCATGAATAACTGTGTAGGAGAGGAGGATTCTTGTCACCAATTTTTTGGAGTTTTCCAATTGTCCTATGAGCCCGTGAAGGAATATATGGAGTTGTATTTCCTTCACAATTTGGAGCCACCCTATTTCATTTCAACTTCAGTCTGTAAGGAGGAGTTGAAGAGCATAACAGTTCTGCTGTCACGGTTACACCATCTGCTGGTGATCATCGACAAAAGGAAGGAGCTTCTATTTAGGATGTTTCTTGAATGGCTATGGTGGAAGTTTGCTTTCACCTAGCCCCATGTAAAGGATTTTACTAGTTTAGGACTGTACATAGATAAGCTCTTTTTGAGCATATATGTTTATTTTGTTTTGATTTTATTTTTACTTTTTGGCCTATATGTTCAGCAAGGTGTTTTGAGCTTGACTCCATAGCCCAACAACAAGGCACTGATGCTGCAAGATGAGTTCTAAGAGCATCACAGGGATGACTCTATCCCCCATGGAGCCTAATGTTATTGATATTTCTTGTAAAGGGGGTGTTTTCCTAAAATA
>JZKD02S0127960.1:313260-324203 GCA_000966675.3 Picea glauca
TCCCACCTGTCACCTCCTGCCATGCGCCTCTCTCTCTTTCCCATCCACTTCCACCCGTGTCGTGTCCTCACTCCTCGACCTGTCGCATTGCGGCCTCCTTGTCACCTTTTCATAGCACATCGCCTCATCATCTGGTGGCACAGCCTCCGTTTCTTTGCCACCTGGTGCTTTCACCTTAGCACCTCTCATATCACCCTCACAGTGTTGACGCCATTGCCCCCGTCAGACCCTCATCCACTTCCGCCATATGGGTCCCCTCCTGACAGTCTAACGATGCAACAGAAGCCAAGGGAGACTGCCACATCCTGCAGGTGCAGAGTTGACCAAGCCTTGCTTAATCCTGAGAAACCAGTTATTGAGGTAGTTCATGGTGGTTGAAAGTTGTCTCCTTCCATAAATGGAAGGCTGAGAAGGGACAAGCGCAGTGGCAGTATGTTATTCCTTTCTGACAAAATATCGCGTCTGACATTAGACTGCATGGGCAATTTGACAGGCAAAGTCCCAACATAAACTATTGCGTATGGAAGAGAGATTGCATGTGCAGTCTAACATAAGTGACCTGGACGTCGTGCCATGGAAAATTGAGCAAGTTCCTTCTACAAAAGTTTTGAGTATATGTAGGCCTTTTGGCCATTTTGAGAAAGATCGATGGTAGAGCTAAGCTCTCGACTGTAAAGCTTTAACAAAGCCTCTGGTTCTCTGGTTATAGAATGATATTTTGAGATTTTTTGTTTAATGGTGGCCAACCTCCTCTTTTCCTTTTTCCTTTGAATCTTAAGAGCCCAGGTATGGATGATCCAGTCGGGTGTTGCTGTAACTATATAATGCATGTTTGATTGTATTGGTTCCGCAACATTTGAGGTTTACTTTAAAGTTTCTCTCGTCTGAGAGGATCTCATATATGAGACTTTTACCCTTTCGTTTGTTTCATTTACTCACCACTATGCAAATTTACTGGCTTAAGTTAAATCAAGACCTCACATGTCCTTGCTGTTCCAACCCAGTTTTCTGAGTGAGCGATATTGTTCTGAGTTTACTTCCATTCGATCACCCCCCTTTATTAACAAATCGTGGCATAAACTGATGGGCCTTAGGATTACTCCTGCTGTAATCCAGGAGTGACTTCTGTAGCCAACAATACTTATGGAGATAAAAAAGATTATGATAATTCAATTTCAAATATTTTATACTCAAAACTCAGAGTTATAAAATACAGTCAAAATTGATCTCGAATTAGTTCTCTGGGATTTCTCAAAAATAAAAAATGTCTATTACAGAGCATGAAATTCAAGCATTTGTCCAATGGACTAGGATTGGGGCTCTCACAGACCAAAATAAAATATGTACAAGAAAGTATGAAGTAGAAAGAAGAGAATGGGTGGATCTCAAACAATAGAATCTGGAAAGAAGACAAAGAGGAAGTTTATCAGGATTTAATTATACTTTTCTAGTTAAAGAAGAAGAATAACTAGATGAAAATTGATAAAGGAAGAAATATGTGATCAACATGGACTTATTATGATGGAATCTCTCTCCCTCATTTACTTGTGGTTGTTTCTTTTGTACCCTTGCTTGTTGCAGTTAGATTGCCATTTGTAACTGCTTCTGTTGGTATTTCAAAAATCTTGGAAATTGAATTGTTTAACCATTCTTGAATATAATTCCTTAACGGGGCAACATTCATTTCTTGTTTTACTTTAATATTAAACAACTCTTTTTCGATTTTTCTATGATCAATAGATAAATTTTGCAAAGTATTCTCAATATATTCATTTTTATTGGTATACTCAATGAGGCAACTGTCAATATCATCATTTGTGAACTCAATGATAGTATCAAACTTTTCAGCTGATGCCCTTTTAAATTCTTTAATTTTCTCTTTGAATTGTTTTTGAGTCATGAGAATTGAATTTGAGATAAACTTATGGTCCGAGACTTCAATAGTGGTACCAATGATATCTAAATTAAGAATTTTTCAGTATGATTTTGTCTTCCTTCTTGACAAATCAGTCAATTGAGTTAACAATTCCTTCAATACATTGATTCTTTCAATCCATCATGGCTTTAGTTGATTGATGTGGCTCGGGGAAGGTAAATCTTCTTGCTTTCTCATCTTCTTTGTCATTTCAAAAACCATTATTGAAACAATCACAACTCCATGTGTATAAAAACCTTCATCATTTTTTAGATCTGTGTTCAAATATTCTCCGGTGTTCTAAATTCTGAGGCCTATAGAGGAAATGATTTTTGCTAAATCCCATAACTCTAAAATCAAAGACATTATTTTCTTTATGTTCTCCTCGACAAAATGTCGAGTGACAATAATCAAGATTGAAATTCCTTTTACTCTAGCACTTGACTTTGGGGTTTCTTGGAAATTTTTCTCGGGCCGAATCGTGGCAATGGGGGAAGCCAGAATAGCTGGAGGCATAAGATTTTCGTCCAATTCCTTAATTTTCTCTTTCAACCGAGCATTTTCTTCCTCTATATTGGCAATTGAAAAATCTAGTGCATCCCCTACAATTTTATGAATGCACAACAATCTAGAAGGCAACATGTTCTATGTATCAATGGTAGACTGCGACTTTCCACTTTTACTCTTCATGGTTCTTTCAAATAACAATTTCTTAGAATCTCTGTCAAATGAGGCATTTTGTACAACAAAATTCACTTCATCGGAAAATATCTCATCCTAGACCATAAGTGTAGAAATATGTTGTAAATCTTCCCTAGCAGGTTCTTCTTCATCAGGGAAGGTCATATTCTTGATATCCACATCCATGTCCATATTATCGAGTAATAAATCAAGTTCATGTGCATGTGTTGTTAGGATCCAATCCTAATCCCTCTCCATGGGTCATTAGTTAGTAGCATATGTTCTCTATGTAATAAAGGCATAAATTAGTTAATAATGCCTATTAAATAAAGTAGCATAAGTCAATGTAAAAATACTTAATAGAAGCTTCTGCTTCTAGAAACATCCTCCTCTAGAAGTTTCCTTAGAAATTAGAATTAGTATAAATAAGAGTAGGAGACATGGGATATTTTTATCTTGGAGATTATTGTAATAGAGCTCTTCTCTGCTAGAGGTTTCCCCCTCGAAGAGGCAAGTGAACATTTATATCATTAATAAAGGTGCTCTTTCTGGTGTTATTCTGGTATTATTCTGATATTGTTTCATATATATCATTGTTGTTCTGTCATTGCTTGCTAAATATTTATATTATATCTGAAATATTGCAAGTGGTATTAGAGCTCTTTCCAAGGTAAGACTTGTGGGGTAATTTTTTTTCTTCAGGGTAGAGACGTATTCTGGGATTTTTAAGCTATATAGATCTGTCGTTATGCACATAAACCCGTGGTTGAGGAGTAATACATGTAGGAAATACAATTGGGTTTTAAGCACACATCTGTTGGCCACCCTTGTAACCCATGTCGGTACCCCTTCAAGTGGTAGCGCATCATACACCAGCTGTATACAGATCGACCTAGGAATTATGAATCCCTCCATAAATAATTTGATCGACTGCCTGACTGTTATTGTTTCACGGAGAACAACACTTGGGAAGATACACTCTAGTACCTGGGTAGGTGGGTAGTACGACCAAGGGTACAGTCTAGCCTCCTTAGTTTGTGCCCTGAGATATTGGGTTGAATACTACTATTGGACCCCACATGTATATCATGCTGATTAATTGGGTTGGTTTTCATTGATGTCAACCCTTGAAGAAAGTCCGATAGCAAATTTTTATAGAACAAAGGTTTAGGTAATGGACCCAAGTTTGTTTGATGTATAATGGTATGAGTTTTAATCTATTTGAAGGTAAGACTTCTAGATGGACAATACATGTCATGCCATTTCTGGTGGTATGTGGAATGCCACATAAATCCTCACGGCTAGAGAGTTATGTCCATGTGAAGTTGAAGAACCCTCATGAGTCATCTAGAAGCCCCAAAAGGCCAAAGTAGTCAAAGTGGATGAAAGAAGAAATTATTTAAATAATAAAGTGAAGTGATGAGTGTACTATAAGTCAAAGTGGATACAAAAGAAATTATTTAAATAATAAATTTAATGGAGAAATTACTAAGTGGACAAGTGGTTAGAAGTGGGTTAGACCTAAAATAAGGAAAGTGGGTTAAGATGGTTAGAAGGTAACCGCTTGAGGAAGCTACATGAAAGTAAAAATAAGAGGCAATGCTCTCTCATTTAAATACACTTGAACCTATTGAATATTATTGAATATCTATTTTGTGAAAGGTTATTTGGGCTAGTATTATTGATAGAGAAAAATGTGGTAGGAAAAGTGCGGAAGAAAAAGTGTGAAGAAAAATCGTGGCAGAAAAAGTGTGGTAGAAAAATCACAGGAGAAAAATCGCGGAAAAAAAAGTGCGGTAGAAAAATCACAGGAGAAAAATCGCGGCAAAAAAAGTGCGGCAGAAAAATCGTGGCAACAACATGGTTGGGCTCTATTTATGAGAGATATGGCACATCTTGTTTGAGGTATGTTTTGTGAGCTAGGGTTTAGCTCTTGAGATGGTATTGGATGTTTAGTATTGCTGCATATATCATATTTGTTGAGGGATACAATTGGTATTTTGTTGTTGGTATTTGGCATATGGGTATTGGTCTTATGGTTGTGATGTGTTGTTGAAGTTGTTGGTTTAGCTTGAGGCTACATAACAGTGAGGTTGTGGCACATGGTTTGATGTAATGGTTTATGGCATTTGGTTTATGAATAGAGTGATGAATTTTTATATAAGTTTTCATGGTTATATTGGTGTGTTTTTGGTATATGGTTGAGGTACATGTTGGGTACATGGTTGAGACAAGTAGTTGATGAGTTGGCACATAAATGAGGTGTATAGTTGATGATGTTGGTACATATTGATGAGTCATAGTTCATGTGCAGTTGATGCATGATTGGTACATACTTGGTACATGGTTGGAGGCACTTGTTAGTAGTATTGTTGACTCATCGTTTATGGATGATGTATCATACTTGCCTTGGTAGATTGGATTTGGTTGATAATATTGATGAGACATGTTGTTGTGATAGGTTTTTTGGACAGGTTGTTGTAACAAGTTATTTGTACAGGTTTGGTGCATGGTTGATGCACTTGTTGATGGTACAGGTTGAGGTATAGGTTGATGCAAGTTTGATTAGTACAGGTTGTTACAGGTTATTGGTACATGTTGACAGTGGCAGTGGTTGATTCAGTGACAGTGACAAGTTTTCTACATTTGGCATTTCTATTTCAGGGAGGTTGGATGGGGCAAGGATAGGTGGTTGTATCCACCTTCCATTTGTAGCCGGAGAACATAGGGGGTTATAGCCTCCTTCTAGTTGTAGCCAGAGAATTTGGGAGTTGGAGCTTCCCTCAGGTTATAGCCTAAGAAACTAGGGGGTTGGAGCCTCCTTCCAGTTGCAGTTGGAAAACAAAGAAGGTTGGTGCTTCCAATGAATGTAATTCTTAAAGACATATAAGAAAAAGCATTCCGTGGTTTTCTCCCACTTTAGGTTTCCACGTAAAACACTGGTGTACTGTGTATGTGTGTGATTTCTCATTTGTTCGTTATTTATTTACTCCACAACTATTGGATGATAATTCTACTTTGATATAACACTTGAATGTTATGGTGAAAAAGGATTAAATTGCTCCATTACTGATTCACCCCCCCTCTCTGTAATCCAACAATTGGTATCAGAGAAGGTTTCTTCAAGAAACAATTTAACCACTGGAAGGAGATCATGGATTATTCTGAGAATGGAGTACCATTGTTTAATGTTCAGAATGGTTTAAAATATGAGATGTGGAGCAGAAGGACGAAAGAATTTTTACAGGCGCAGGGGAATTATATTTGGCTATTAGTCGTTACAGGATATGATAGATCAAAAAGGGAAAAGACTTCCGCCAAGAAGGAATTGAATAAGAATAACAAAATAGTAATCGATTTCATCTGGGAAGAATTACCTGATCCAGTAAGAGAAAAGGTTGGTAAATTTTCATCAACGAAAGAACTTTGGGATAAGTTACATGACATATATTCTTCACCCATGGCAGATTCATAAAAAGCCAAAGAAGATGTAGATACAAATCAATAATAATTATGTTCACCATGTCAAACAAATTAAGAAGATGAAGAGTACATAATCACCAGAGGTATGTTGTTTTGATTTAATTGTGAAACACACGGGCATCTTGAAATAAAATTCCATGAAGGAAATGAGACAAAAAAACTAATTGAAAAGGAAGACAATTATGAAGCAGAATTGATTATTACTTTAGATGAACTAAGAGAAGAAAACGATTCACTCAAGAAATAATTGATGAAACAAAAGGAAAGTGTTCACATTTTTTAAGAATCCCAACAGGTCATCGAGAAATTAAGAACTCAGCTAGAAGAAGCCAGAAAGATCGAAGAAAATCTTGAATATCAAAAGCAATATTTGGAAGCCAACATAGAAGCACAAAAGGAAGAAGTAGAAATGAGAGAGAATATATTGATAGATCATCTTAAGGAAATAACTAATGATCTAAACCATCTTGAGGCAGAGTTTGGTCAAGAAGAGAAAGGACTTGAAGAAGAAATAATCACATTAAAAATTCATCTTGAAGAAGTGAAAAGAATAGAAGAAGTCATGAAGTCTCAGATAATGAAGAAAGAAGAAGAGGTTGAGATAGCTTGAAGAATAAGTTGTCACATTGAGAAGTAAAATCGTCAAGATCAACAAGAACGTTGAAGAGACAGAAACATCCACATCAATTATAGAGAATGAAGAGAAGCACTCTAGGTTGCTAGAAAAGAAGAATGAAGAAAATAAAAAGAGTAATGCAGAAGTACTCAAAGGAAGGAATCATGGCCAACCAGAATCTAAGAAAACTATTGAAGATACATCTTCAAGAAGACCATCCATGTTCAAGTCACAAAGAAGCTTCAATCATGATCATGATCAGTGAAAGAAAAATTCAGAAGGACTACGCCACAAAGAAGATCATTCACTCCCAGGTATGCAAATTTATTTTATGGTCATTGTTTTTATTGTACTAACTTTGGACATAAGGTTGCAAATTGTAGGGATTATAAAAGAAATGTTTAAGAAAGAAATGCCTATGCGGGCCCACGCAACATTGAATGTTACAAATGTCATAACTATGGATACATAGCTAGTGATTGTAGAAGCATGGTCAATACTTCCATGAAAGAGAACATTGATATCAGATGTAAGAAAGTATGGATAAGAAAACATGAAGAACAAATGAAAAAAGACCAGGTCCTAAAGATCGCAATATTGGAAATAAAACGAGATGAAGAAAATTCTATAGAGAAAAAGAAAGATGTCATATACAAAAAGGTTTGGAAAACAACTAAAAGAAAAGGACAGGTAAATAAGGAACAGGTTCAAGAGATTATACTTTCAGGCATTGTAGTGAAATATGAATCTACAGACATAAAGAAATAAGTCAAAGCTCAGAGAGATGATGAATCTACCAATGAAGATGATGATGAATACACATCAGAGAAGGAATTGTTTTGAGCCATACATCTTAGAGACTCCCAGGTAACATGAATATTAGACAGAGGGAGTCTATGTGATACTTGTGACAGACCAAAGAACCATCCTTCGAGTAGCTTGTAGATTTTGAATAGACATATTCAGAGCAGTCAGTTAGAAGAAGTACAATCAGTTGTAGTAGTGAATACTTCATGATAGTACAATGATAAATGGGTCAATATTATGGAGTAGAGTCTTGGAAAATATGGACAAAGATGGATTCATAAGAACACTTAGAAGGTTTGGACAAATATATGACAGTGGATGATATCATGGATTCATAGATTGGTTTAGAGAGTGTTTCAGAGACAAAGTAACATTATCATAATGGATGATAATTACACAGGAAATGGATCGAACAATGCTAATGGATTCAAAATTAAAAGATATTTTTTGGACACATGCAATGCATACAACAATTCACATTCAAAATATAGTAATGCTCGGAAGAAACAATGACAAAACTTCCTACGAGCCATGGAAAGGAAGACCAACAAATGTGAATCACTTCAGAGTATTTGGAAGCAAATGCTACATCAAAATAGAAGATGGTAGAATGGGAAAGTTTGACTCTCGTGTGGACAAAGGAGTACTTGTTGGTTACTCAAGTACAAGGAAAGAATACAAGTGTTACAATATGAGGTTGAGAAAAGTTGTGGAAAGAATCAATGTAACAATTGATGAAAAATGTGGACAAGAATTAAAGGAAGAAGAAAATGAATCAATGGAACAACTTCACGAAGAAGAAGAAGAAGTCTACATTGAACAACCAGAAGGATTTCAGTTGTTAGAGAACACAAATTATGTGTGAAAACTGAAGAAGGCCTTGTATGGTCTAAAACAGGCTCCTAGAGCATGGTACTCTGGACTGGATAAATATCTACAACAGGAAGGGTTCAAAAAAGGAAGTGCACAAAACAACCTTTACATCAAGGTAACTCAAGATAGTATTTTATTAATTGAATTTTATGTTGATGATATTATTTTTGGAAGCAATGATGAAAGGTTAAGCCATAAATTTGCAAAGGATATGCAGAATGAATTTGAAATTTCATTACTCAGAGAACTATCCTTCTTTTTGGGTCTTTAAATAAGTCAAAACAACCAAGGAATTTTTATTTCTCAAACTAAGGATATCAGAGAAAGGCTAAAGAGGTTCAGAATGGAATATTGCAAACCAGTTACCACTCCTATGCAAACCAGTTGCAAGTTTAGCAAAGATGACGATTCAAAGTCTACAGACCAGATGTAATGTAGACAGTTGGATAGGTGTCACGATTTCAAGCAACACCAAAGGAATCACGTGTCTTAGCAGTGAAGAGGATTTTCAGATATCTCAAAGGAATAGAAGAGTTTGAATTATGGTATCCAAAAGGAAAGGATATATCACTTATTTCCTACACAGATGTAGATTGGGCAGGTTGCATTGATGACCGACGAAGCACCAGTGGAGCAACATTCTACTTGGGTGAGTATTTAGTATCTTAGCTAAACAAGAAACAATAATCAATATCTTTATCTATAGCCGAAGCAGAGTATATTGCAACAACATGATGTTGTACAAATGTTCTATGGATGAAACAAACTCTGACAGATATATAGGTTGATTTGATGAGCCCATTCCAATATATTGTGATAATACAAGCATCATCAATATCTCAAAGAACCCCATGATGCACTCCAAGACAAATAACATTCCAATCAAGTATCACTTTCTACGGGAACAAGTTGCAGAGAAGAACATCAGAGTTGAATATGTGGGAACAAAAGAACAAGTGGCAGACATCTTTACAAAACCGCTTCCACGAGACGCCTTTGAGTATCTTCACCAGAGACTCAGAGTAATGTCTACGCCAAAACGAATTCATTTGAATGCTTATCTTATATGTCTTAGATTTACATGAGGAAGCACCATAAAGAGGAAAGTTCAGGTCAGGAAATCAGTTTCAGGAAGAGTTCAGTCAGGGGGAGTATCCCCAATGATAGTTTAGTTATGGGGCATATCCTAAGATGGAAAAATACCTTTTCCATTGATGAAAAAGAGGGAGAGATTTATCAGATGCAGATCATGGAGGCATGGTTCCAGAGGGAGCGATGGTCACAGGAAGAACATGAGAGATATGACTTCAGTATTGCATAACATGAATTCAATATTGCATTAGAGTGTCTCCATCAATGCCAAAGGGGGAGATTTTTGATTAATTGGGTTGGTTGTCATTGATGTCAACCCTTGAATAAAGTCTGGTAGTGAATTTCGTTAACATAAAGGTTTGGGTAATGGACCCAAGTTTGTTTGATGTATAATGGGGTGAGTTTTAATATATTTGAAGTTAATACTATTCTATATGGATAGTACATGTCATGCCACTTCCGGTGGTATGTGGAACGTCACATAACTCCTCACGGTTAGAGAGTTATGAGCATGTGAAGTTGAAGAACCCTCATGAATCATATAGAAGCCCCAAAAGGTTAAAGTAGTCAAAGTGGTTGCAAAGAAGAAATTATTTAAATAATAAAGTGAAGTGATGAGTGTACTATAAGTCAAAGTGGATACAAAAGAAATTATTTAAATAATAAAGTTAATGGAGAAATTACTAAGTGGACAAGTGGTTAGAAGTGGGTTAGCCCTAAAATAAGGAAGGTCGTTTAAGATGGTTAGAAGGTATATAATAAAGTGAAGTGATGAGTGTACTATAAGTCAAAGTGGATACAAAATAAATTATTTAAATAATAAAGTTAATGGAGAAATTACTAAGTGGACAAGTGGTTAGTGTTGATTAAGGTTGGTTGTCATTGATGTCAACCCTTGAAGAAAGCCCCACAGTACAAAGGTTTGGGTAATGGAACCAAGTTTGTTTGATGTAAATATGAATCATTATTGTCTTGTCATGGTTGATAATAAGTACAAATGGATGAACTCCAAAGTGTTCCCCTTATGGTGAAATCTCTCACAGGAAGATGCTTTGCGGATTGAGTTATCCTATAAATATGGTAAGATAACCCATGCTTATTTATGGAATAATGAGATGAAGGTCAGTGAATTTATCTGTGAAACTATCCTATATGGATAGTTCTTGTCATTCCATTTCCGATGGTATATGGAACATCACATAACTCCTCATGGTTAGAGAGTTATGGCCATGAGAAGTTGGAGAACCCAGGTTTGGGTAATGGACCCAAGTTTGTTTGATGGATAACGTTATAATTTTTTATATATTTTTAGGTAATACTATTCTATATGAATAGTACATGTCATGCCATTTCTGGTGGTATGTGTAATGCCACATAACTCCTCACGGTTTGAGAGTTATGGCCTTATGAAGTTGGAGGACCCTCATATGTCATCTAGAAGCCCCAAAAGGTCAAAGTAGTCAAAGTGGTTTAAGA
>JZKD02S0127960.1:325560-338046 GCA_000966675.3 Picea glauca
TTTAACTATTGAAAGGTAGATCATGGAGAGTACCAACATGTATAAAAATGGAATACCATAGTTTGATGGATAAAATTATGCTTTTTGGAGCATAAGGATGAAGACATATATACAGGCACAAGGATTTCAAGTTTGGAAATCAATTCTAGATGGATACACATCACCAATGGTTCCACCAACAAATGACAAAGCAGTGAAACTCGGTGAAAATAATTCCAAAGCCACAATTTCACTTTTGAATGGTCTCAGTGATACGGTATTCACCAAAGTTGCACATTGTAAATACGCTAAAGAGATTTGGGACAAGCTTCGAAATATTTATGAAGGAGATACAAAAGTCAAAGAAACAAATCTTCAAACTTACAGAGGACAGTTTTGAACAACTAAAAATGAAGGAAGATGAGAATATTGCAGCCTACTTTTCACGAGTCGATGAAACAGTGAATGCAATCATAGGATTGGGAGAAGAAATTGAAGAATTTGTAATTGTTAAAAAGGTACTAAGATCTCTTCCTATGAGATTTAACCCTAAGATATCAGCACTAGAAGAAAGATCATATCTAAACTCAATAAGAATGGACGAACTGCATGGAATCTTCACAACATATGAAATGAGAACTGAACATGAAAATCCATATGTAAAAGAAGTAACCTTCAAAGCATCCAAAAGATCAAAGAAAAATAAAAATAAACAAGAAGAATATAGCAGCAACAATAACATCTCAGAAGATGAAGAAGTGGCCAACTTTGTCAAAAGACTGAACAAGGGAAACAACAGTAGGTATAGAGGTAAGATTCCTTTAGTTTGTTTTAATTATGATGGTATTGGTCATTTTGCTAACAAATGTCCTCATAAGGAAAAGAGAAATGATGAAGGTTACTCAAAAGAGAAATACACATATAAAGACAAAAGAACTACAAATAAAGTTTTCAAGAAAATCTTATGCACCAAAGAAGACATCTCATCATCAGATGAAGATGAAGTCAGTGACAGTGAGACAGGAATAGTTCTATTCATGGCAATAAAAGACTCTGACAAAGAAGACTCCAAAGAAGAATATGAAGAAGTTGAAGAAGAATGTGAAGAATTCGAAGGAGAAATTGAAGAGGCAAAAGTTGACTTTCGAGAAGAATTAAAGTGTGCCATAGAAGTTATCAGAAGAGAAAAGAAGAAGAATAAGAAAATACAAGCAAGACTAGACAAGAAAGAAGACACTCAAGAACTAGAACAAATGATCACAAAATTGAAGGTTCAAATAGAAGAAGATAAAAGAATTGAAGAAGCACTGAAAGAACAACTAGAAGAAAAGGATAGGATCATTGGAAACTTGGAAGCAGAGATTGTCACATTAAGAAAGGATATTCAAAAGAAAAATATGCAAAATACCTCAAAAGTTTTGGATGACATTATCAATAGTCAAAAATCTCATTTTGACAAGACCGGACTTGGATACAATCAGACAAAAAAGGGATCAAGCTCCAAAACAACAGAGAAAGAAACATATCCAAAAAGCTATGCAAAAACAATCAAAGGGGATATGAAGATATACAAGGAAGATTACAGGGACACTCCTCCACCGAGAAGATTCAGATTTAAGAATCAACAACTGACAGATAGGCCTCAAGAAGAAGAAGGATTCACAAGAGCACCTTCGTTCAGAAAATCATCAACTCCTAGGTATCAAACTATATTTTTCGGTTTATGTTATGCATGTAATAATTTTGGACACAAAGATGTGAATTGAAGAGATAACAACATGAACAATAACTAGTTTGAAAGTAATACAATAAAGGGTTATCCAAGAAGGCCTAGTGAAACACAGAGAAGAAGTTACAACAGGTTTGAATCTTTGAGCACTGAAGTGGAATGTTACAAATGTAACAATTTTGGACATATGGCCAAATATTGCAGAATGACAGTCCCTCCTAAAGAACGATAATGAAATAACAACAATTGCAGACATTAACCTCAGAAAAGAACATGGATAAGAAAGCAGGATCAATATAGCAATGAAGAATGCACACTCGCCCTACAATCTAAGAAAAATAAACGTGGTTGGTATGTTGACAGTGGATGTTCAAAACACATGATAGGTGATAGAGATAAGTTTCTTATATTACAAAAGGAAAGAGATGGATCAGTCTCCTTCGGAAATGAGGATTCAACCAAAATCATTGGAAAAGGCACAGTCCAAATTGGGAACAAGAATGAAAAGGTAGAAAATGTTCTACTAGTAGAAGATATGAAACATAATCTTCTAAGTGTGAGTCAAATGTGTGACCAAGGTCATAAAGTTACTTTCAATTCAAAATAGTATGAGATAAGAAAATAAGGTTTAGGAAAATTGGTCTCTACAGCTGCAAGAAGAAATTGGAAATGAAAAGTGTTGTCTAGGAAAGGAAGATGAAAGTTGTCTATGGCACAGAATAATGAGTCACATACATTTTGATAACCTTGTCAAAGTCAAAAAAAGAGAAGTCGTCAGAGAAATGTCCCAGATCACAAAACCAACCAACACTTTATGAAAGCATTGCCAACAAGGAAAGCAAACAAAGACCAGGTTCAAATCAAAGGAATATTCAATGACAAGACCACTAGAAATTCTGCATATTGATCTAGTTGGACCAACTAGAATAGAGGGCTTAAAAGGTGAGAAATATTTTATGTTATTAGTTGATGATTATACAAGAATGACTGTAGTTTTATTTCTCAAGAATAAGTCAGAAGCTTTTGAAAACTTCAAGATCTACAAGGAAATGGTTGAAAATGAAATGGATTCAAAAATCAAATGCTTGAGATCTGATAATGGAGGAGAGTTCACCTCAAAGGAATTTATGGACTACAACAACAATCATGGAATAAAAAGGAAAATCTTCATTGCTAGGACACCTCAACAGAATGGAGTTGTTGAAAGAAATAAAAGGACAGTACAGGAAATGGCTCGAACAATGCTAATGGATTCACAATTGACAAATATGTTTTGGACACAGGAAGTGCATACAACAATTCACATTCAAAACAAAGTAATGCTCAGAAAAAACACTTACAAAACTCCTTACGAACTCTAGAAAGGAAGACCAACAAATGTAAAGCACTTCAGAGTCTTTGGAAGCACATGTTATATCAAAAGAGAAGATGGAGGAATGGGAAAGTTTGATTCTCATGTGGACAAAGGAGTACTTGTTGGTTACTCAAGTACAAGGAAAGCATACAAGTGTTACAATCTAATATTGAACAAAGTTGTGGAAAGTGTCAACGTAAAAATTGATGAAACAGGCAGACCATAATCAAAGGAAGAAGAAAATAGATCAATGAAATAACCCTTAGAAGAAGAAGCAGAAGATGAAAAATAAGTAGAAGAGGAAGATGAAGAAAATCCTACAGAAACATAAGAGCAATTTTAGCATGTGTCTCCAAAGACACCTAGCATACTAGTACAGAAGAATCATCCTTCAGATCATATTATTAGAAACAAAGATGGAGGAGTTGAGACTAGAAGAAAAATCCATTCACCAGAACAAACACACTTAGCACTCTTATCTACAATTGAACCAAACTGTTTCAAAGAAGCCAATAAGGATGAATTTTGGAATAAGGCCATGGATGAAGAATTGGATCAAATAGAGAAAAATGACACTTGGGAACTGGTTCCAAGACCAAAGAATAGAATGTGATCGAAACAAAGTGGGTCTTCAGGAATAAATTGAATGAAGATGGAAAAGTTACAAGGAACAAACCTAGATTGGTATGTAAAGGATATGCACAAGTTGAAGGAATCGACTTTGAAGAGACATTTGCCCCAGTTGCTAGAATGGAAGCAATCCATTTTCTTTTAGCTTATGCATGCTCCAAAAATATTAAAATGTATCAGATGGATGTAAAATCAACATTTTTGAATGGGAAACTTGAAGAAGTTTACATTGAACAACCAGAAGGATTTCAGTTGTCAGAGAATGCAAATTATGTGTGCAAATTAAAGAAGGCCTTGTATGGTCTAAAACAGGCTCCTAGAGCATGGTACTCTAGACTGGATAAATATCTACAAGAAGAAGGGTTCAGAAAGGGAAGTGCAGAAGACAACGTCTACATCAAGGTAAGTCAAGGTAATATTTTATTAATTGAAGTTTATGTTGATGATATTATTTTTGGTAGTGATGATGACAGGTTAAGCCAAAAATTTGCAAAGGATATGCAAAATGACTTTGAAATGTCATTACTTGGAGAACTATCCTTCTTTTTGGGACTTCAGATACATCAAAGCAACCAAGGAATTTTTATTTCTCAAACCAAGTATATCAAATAAATGCTAAAGAGGATTGGAATGGAATATTGCAAACCAGTTATCAGTCCCATGCAAACCAGTTGCAGGTTGAGCAAATATGATGATTTGAAGTCTACAGATCAGAGGCAATATAGGTTAATGATTGGAAACCTACTATATGTGACAACATCCAGACCAGATGTAATGCAGGCAGTTGGACAAGTGGCACGATTTCAAGCAGCACCAAAGGAATCACATGTATTAGCAGTAAAGAGGATTTTCATATATCTCAAAGGAACAGAAGAGTTTGGATTATGGTATCCAAAAGAAAAGGATCTATCACTTGTTGCCTACACAGATGCAGATTGGGCAGGTTGTTTTGATGATCGATGAAGCACCAATGGAGCAACATTCTACTTGGGTGAGTGTTTAGTATCATGGCTAAGCAAGAAACAATCATCATTATCCTTATCTACAGTCGAGATAGAGTATATTGCAACAACATCATGTTGTACACAGGTTCTTTGGATGAAACAAACCTTGACAAATATACAGGTTGAGTATGATGAGCCCATTCCAATCTATTTTGATAATACAAGTGCCATCAATATCTCAAAGAACCTGGTGATGCTCTCCAAGACGAAGCACATTCCAATCAAGTATCACTTTCTATGGGAGAAGGTTGCAGAAAATAACATCAAAGTTGAGTATGTGGGCACAAAAGAACAAGTGCCAGACATCTTTACAAAACCACTTCCATGGGAAGCCTTTGAATATCTTTGCCAGAGACTTGGAGTTATTTCTACTCCAAAATGAAGTCTTTTTGAATTCTTATCTTATATGTCTTAGATGTACACGAAGAAGCACCATAAGAGGACAGTTCAGTCAGGGGGAGTAGCCTCGAATGTAAAGATACATTTGCCATTGATGACAAAGGGGGAGAGATTTATCATATGCAGAGGACAGAGGCATGGTTCCAGGGGGATCATGAGTGATATGATTTCAGTATTGCATCAGAGTGTTGCCATCAATTCCAAAGGGGAAGATTGTTGATTAAGGTTGGTTGTCATTGATGTCAACCCTTGAAGAAAGACCCACAACACAAAGGTTTGGGTAATGGACCCAAGTTTGTTTGATGTAAATATGACTCATTATTTTCTTTTTATGGTTGATAATAAGTACAAATGGATGAACTCCAAAGTGGTCCCGTTATGGTGAAAGCCCTCACGGGAAGATGCTTTGCAGCTTGAGTTATCCTATAAGTATGGGAAGAGAACCCATGATTATTTGTGGAATAATGAGATCAAGGTCAGTGAATTTGTTAGTGAAACTATCCTATATGGATAGTTCTTGTCATGCCATTTCTAGTGGTATGTGGAACGCCATGTAACTCCTCATGGTTAGAGAGTTATGGCCATGAGAAGTTGGAGAACCCAGGTTTGGGTAATGGACGCAAGTTTGTTTGACGGATAACGGTATGATTTTTGATATATTTTTGGTACTACTATTCTATATGTATATTACATGGCATTCCATTTCTTTTGGTATGTGGAACATCACATAACTCCTCACGGTTTGAGAGTTATGGCCTTACGAAGTTGGAGGACCCTCATATGTCATCTAGAAGCCCCAAAAGGTCAAAGTAGTCAAAGTGGTTTAAGATAATTTAGAAGGTAAATAATAAAGTGAAGTGATAAGTGTACTATAATTCAAAATGAATACAAAAAAAATTATTTAAATAATAAATTTAATGGAGAAATTAGAAGTGGGTTAACCCTAAAATAAGGAAAGTGGGCAAAGTGACCTAGAAGATGTTTTTGAGGAAGCTACTTGGAGAGAATAAATAAGAGGAAAGGCTCTCTCATTTTAAAACACACTTGAGAATATTGAATATCTATAGGTGTCTGAGGTATCCAAATGATATCTAAGCCAAATTTCTGAGTAAAGGTGAAGAAAAGAAGGCCGAAATTCAAGGAAGGATAAATTCCTTTGATGATGTTTTCTAAGGTATGTTATTTACATGTCATCTCACCATTTTCACAATAAAGTTTTTTCTAGAATGATTCAGATCGTGCAATTGATATTACATTGAGGAAACATATCCAAGTATCTTGTGGTTCATTGTATTTTTGGAGTTACACTCCGTGGAAAATAGGGTTTGTGGGTAGTCTTGAAACTAGTCTAAAACAAGTGTTTCAGGTAAAAACGTCATAACTTCTTCCTAACAGATCCAAATTGAGTAATACCAAATGTTTTTGTTATATTACAGTCTTTAGTATGTTTTTTAATAGTTTCATATCGATTCAATAAATATTTTGTGTGGGGCACGCTCTACAAGGTCACTCTCTAGAATAAGCCAGAATTCAGCAAGGTATGCCATTTTTGCTATAACTCTTTTTATGAGAGGTTCCAAGAAGTGAAACCTGGAGGAATTTCATAAAACACACTAAAGAACATTGTGTATCAGTTTCATATATTTATTCATTACAAGTACAAATTTTTTATTATTTCAAGTTAGGGTTGTTGACTAATCCAAAACTAGTCATGTGAGACTAAAGAAATGTTTGATGAAAATGCTAGTCTCTTGTTGCTAAAGTTAGTGAAGGTTTGTAGGTACATGTTGGGTACATGGTTGAGACAAGTAGTTGATGAGTTGGCACATACATGAGGTGTATATTTGATGATGTTGGTACATCTTGATGAGTCATAGTTGATGTGCAGTTGATGCATGATTGGTACATAATTGGTACATGGTTGGAGGCACTTGTTAGTAGTATTGTGGACACATTGTTTATGGATGATGTAACATACTTTCCTTGGTAGATATGATTTGGTTGATAATATAGATGTGACATGTTGTTGTGATAGGTTGTTTGGACATGTTGTTGTGACAAGTTATTTGTACAGGTTTGGTGCATGGTTGATGCACTTATTGATGGTACAGGTTGAGGTACAGGTTGATGCAAGGTTGATTGGTACAGGTTGACAGTGACAGGTTGACAATGGCAGTGGTTGATTAAGTGACAATGACAAGTTTTTTTCATTTGGAATTTATATTTCAGGGGGGTTGGATGGGGCAAGGACAGGTGGTTGTAGCCACCTTCCATTTGTAGCTGAAGAACATAGGGGGTTGTAGCCTCCTTCTAGTTGTATCCTCCTTCCAGTTGTAGCCACCTTTCATTTGTAGTCGAAGAATACAGGGGGTTGTAGCCTCCTAGTTGTAGCCATAGAATTGGGGAGTTGGAGCTTCCCTCATGTTGTAGCCTGAGAAACTAGGGGGTTGGAACCTCTTTCCAGCTGCAGCTGGAAAACAAAGGAAGTTGGTGCTTCCAATGAATGTAATTCTTAAAGAGATATAAGAAAAATCATTCCTTGGTTTTCTCCCTCTTTGGGTTTCCACATAAAACACTGGTGTACTGTGTATGTGTGTGATTGATCATTTTTTCATTGTTTATTTACTCTGCAACTATTGGATGATAATGCTACATTGATATAACACTTGCATTTTATGGTGAAAAAGGATTAAATTTCTCTATTACTGATTCACCCCCCCTCTCAGTAATCCAACATATCAGAGAGATATAGCATAGGGAAAACCCTTGTCTGTAGAACCATTGAATACCCTAACCCTTGGGACTGAAAAATAAACAAAACATAAAAGATATCTTGCCTTGCAACTGTGTCTCCTGCATTCTAGTTGTGAAATGCCAACACATTTATTCCTGTTAAGAATTTGGCCATTTCGTCACTGCAGTATTATTCAACTCGAGGTATAACTGTACAGGAGTAAAAAAAACAGTATGGGTCATGTCCACACCCTTATTTTCAACCTAGCACATTGTGTTCCTTTCCTCATTTTGATCGCAGTGGCACCCTTCAATTTTAAGCCTTTTTTCCAATGGACCCAACCCTTTCAGAGATGCCTTTATTTGAGACCTATCCCATTGGATTCCTCTTTTCTTCCTGATCACTTGGGTACCTACATATTTAGGCCCATTTTTTTCACCCTGACACCTATGTTTCTAACTCAACCTCCACCCAGGGATGATTTTAAGGATGGAAATTTATTTTAAAATGTAGAAACCTTGGCGAATCTTACTAATCCTTCATATGCCAACTATAAATGTTTGGCGATATTTTTGTAAAAATATTCAAATTTTTAAGGATTTTATATAATTTTTATAAAATTTTGGCAATTTTTAAGGTAAAATAATTTTATCCTATATAATTTGAGCGAATCATTATTAAAATAGTGAATATTGTTTTGGGAAAAAGCATGGAAAATTAGCCCATGAGCGAACTTTAGCCCCTAAAATCATCCATGCCTCCACCATGCCTATCACCCACTCTCAGTCCCAAGAAACCTTAGAGGATAGAGTGTCCAAATTGGAACAACACCTTGCCGCCATACCCCATGAAGTCAAAAATTCCCTCCAAAATGAATTCAAAATCGTCCTTGACAAGCAATACAATGATTTGGTAAAAGTCCTCAGGGGTAAGAATATTAAGCCCAATCCTGAGGAACATCATTCTTCCCATTATGAACATATTCAATCATCCCTCTCCCCTTGGGGTTCGCCACCTTCTTGGAATAAGGTTCCCAAAGTGGAAATGCATATATTTGATGGTTCCAACCCAACTTGGTTTTCTTCTCAAATGTAATGATACTTCTCCCTTCATGATATTCGAGATGCTGAGACCAAATGCCCTGTAGGGGTTTTGTACTTAGATCAATAATGATAGCAATGGTGGCAGTGGAATAAGAAATGTTATCCAGGACTACTCACTTGGAACATGTTCACTAAAGCCATTTGTGCTTGTTTTGATAGGGAATCACAATTTTTGGGCCGGCTCACTAAGTTGCGCCAAACTAGATCCGTCACCGACTTCATCACGACATTTGAATAGTTGGCTATCCACACCGAGGGATTATCTAATGAATTTTACCTTGAATGTTTTGTCAACGACTTAAAGGAATCCATCGGGGCTCATGTGAGCATGCATCATCCTACTACTTGGTTGCAAGCATGTCAATTAGCAAGGGAATCCAAGACGATCCTTCAGGTGCAATCCCTGAAGGCTCCATTTACCACCCTTCCTCTCCCTGGGGCCGCCCCTACACTAACCCAAACCTTGAATGTCCAAAAGGTCTCTCCTGTCGAAATGGATAGATGTCACAAGCAAGGACTTTGCTACTGTTGTGATGAAAAATATGCACCATGGAATAAATGTTGAGAAAAAAATTTCTTCCAGATTGATTCATTAGCTTCCTCTCCCTATGATGACATCCCCTCAGATGAGGCTCTAGACCCTAAGGAGGCTCAACTAAGTGATCATGTCATTGATCCAGTTGTCACACCGGTGGAATCAGGAGAATCGGTCATATCGCTTCATGCACTCTCATGTATTTTGGCCCCACAAACATTGAAGCTTAAGGGATACATCAAACATAGGTTGGTTGTGGTGTTGATTGATAGTGGTAGAAACCATAATTTTATTCATAGCTGGCTTGCGGATGAGATCCATTACTTTGTCCGCCCTATTTCTAATTTTCAAATCCTCATCCCTAATGGTGGTACTATGAAGTGTGGGGGCCGCTGTGAGAATGTCAAACTCCAAATGGGTGATTATCATTTGAAAACCCACATTTTCTCTATTGCCTTGGGTGGTTGTGATATTTTCTTAAGAGTGGAATGGCTTCACACCCTAGGGTCGATCACAATGAATTATCAAGAATTATATATTAGCTTCACAAAAGACACTCACTCCTATACTCTCCCAAGTCTCCAAGTGGAATCTCCTATAATCATCATCTCTCATAGGATGGAAAAAATGTTGGAGAAAGGACACCATGGTGTGATTGCTCAATTTAATGTCATCCATTTCATTCAACCGACCTCTCAGGTAGTTTCTCCTAGCCTACAACTCATCTTGGAAAAGTACCCCAGGGTCTTTGAGATTCCCACCACCTTGCCTCCCTCCAGGGGTGAGCATGATCATAACATTCCTCTACTTTTGGGAAGTCCACCCATTGTACATCCCTACACATATCCATTTTCTTATAAAAATGAAATAGAAAATATGGTACATGAATTACTGGAGGCGGGGGTAATTATCCCTAGTACTAGACCATATTCTTCCCTAGTGGTAATGGTCTTAAAGAAAGAAGGCACTTAGTGAATGTGCCCTGATTTTCGTGCTTTGAATAAGCTGATCATCAAAGAAAAGTTTCCCATTCCTGTCATTGATTATCTGTTGGATGAACTTCAAGGTGCTTGTGTATTCACCAAATTAGACCTTCGCTCAGGCTATCACCAGATCCGGATGAAGGAGGAAAATATTCTGAAGACTGCTTTCAGAACTCATGAAGGACATTATGAATTCTTGGTCATGCCTTTTGGCCTTTGTGATTCTCCATCCACCTTCCAAAGTCTCATGAATAAATTATTGAAAAATTACCTTCAAAAGTTTGTCTTAGTTTTCTTTGATGACATCCTCATCTACATCCACAAATGGGATAGCCACCTTCTTCATGTGGACAATGTCCTTCACTTGTTGCAGGAAAACCAATTGTTTGTCAAAAAGACCAAATTTTCACTTAGAGCCAGCGAAGTGAAATACTTGGGACACATTGTCAGTAGAGAAGGGGTAAAAGTGGACCCCAAAAAAATACAAGCTTTGCAGGAGTGGCCATGACCCATGACCTTAAAGTGTATAAGGGGTTTTCTTGGTCTCATAGGATATTATAGGAAATATGTCCACCATTATGGTAAAATTGTTAAGCCCTTGACCAACCTCCTTAAGGAGAATGCATTTCATTGGACACCTATTGCCGATCAAGCCTTCATATATTTAAAGAGGGCCATGTGCACTACTCTAGTCCTCACATCTCCTGACTTCAACAAAACCTTTGTGGTGAAATCATATGCTTCTGGCACTGGTATAGGCATTTTACTCACACAATATTGTCGACCTTTTGCGTTTACTAGCCAAACGTTGAGTGGCTACAATTTGGGTAGATCTACATATAAAAAAGGAAATATTGGCCATTCTCCATGTGGTGCACATATGGTGAGCATATCTCTTGGGACATCATTTTCATATCAAAATAGATCTCCAAAATCTGAAATATTTTTTAGAGAAACGACTATCCTCCCTTGAACAAAATGTTGGGTTATGATTATGAAATCATATACAAAAAGGGAAAATATAATATCGTAGCAGATGAATTTTCAAGACAACATGAGGAGGATGGGTCCCTCTTTGCCTTATCCCTCCCAACCTCTAATTGGTTTGAAGAAGTACGCCAAGAGTGGCTAACACACTCAACTACCTCCAAGTTAATCCAACGCCTTCAAGATGAACCTAATCCTCCCACCAGCTACACTTGCCAGGACAATATTCTCAGATATAAGGATCACCTAGTTCTATCACCTTCTTCAACAATCAAGATGAGGCTCTTAAATGAGTTGCACTTATAAGCTATTGCAGGTCACTTGGGCTTCCAAAAAACATATTCTCGTGCCAGTAGTTATTTTTTCTAGGCAGACATGAAGAAGGATATACTTCACTTTGTCCTAGAATGTGAGGTGTGCCAACGTAATAAAGGTGAAACTGTCAAGTCTCCAGGAGCCCTACAATCCCTACCCATTCTAGCTTCTATCTGGACATAAATATCTATGGATTTTATAGTGGGCCTTCCTAAAGCTGGAACCAAGTCATTCATCATGGTGGTGGTTTATATCCTCTCCAAGTTTTCTCATTTTTGTGCCTTAGCCCACCCTTTCACACCAACCCTAGTAGCACAAGTTTTCCTTTATCGTATTTTCAAGTTACATGGCATGCCAACCTCTATTGTATCTGATCATGACCCAAATTTCACTAGAAAATTTTGGCAAGAGATTTTTAAATTAAAGGGAACCCAACTAAACATGAGCACATCATATCACCTCCAATCTGACGACCAAACGAAAGTGGTCAACAAATGTTTGGAAATCTACTTCTGGTGTTTTTCTTCATACAAACAATACCAGTGGGTGCAATGTCTCCCCTTGGCATAATGATGGTATTAACACTCTGTAAATTTGTTGGGATGATAAAACAAATGACAGAGGTAACCTACAAACCAATGTTAGAGCTAGGTACTAGCCTACTTAGCTCAGAGAGGGCTCTCTCCTGTCACTTGGTATTTCATTTACAATCAATGGCTAGGTTTGGTTTTTTT
>JZKD02S0127960.1:338080-350924 GCA_000966675.3 Picea glauca
TTTTGTTGGCAAGGAAGGGGAGGGACACTTAGGGATATTGATATAGGTGGATAAAGGTGGCCACCCACCTTCTCCAACTGGCCCAAAACATGTTTCTGGCAATTCTGGAAATTTACTATTTTTAGCAGGTTTTAACTTCCGAGGCCATTTTGAGGGTCCAAATGAAGGTTTTTTGAGATATAGGTTCTCAATGATATCCAAAGGAATGATTGAGCCCCAAAAATGAATCTCCTAGATGATACCTTTCAAACGAGCTATCACACGCCTAAAACGGAGATCATATGCAAAAGTTACGACCCCGGGAAGTTGATGCACTCACTTACCCAAACGGGGCCCACATGACTTTTGGCGCTTCATCTCCTAGGGTTAGGGTTTTGGATGCCTAGGACTTTTGGCATTCCTGTTTATTGTAAAAATGCCTTCAGAGCCTCATTGTAATCATCTTCTTATGAATGTGAGTAGCCGTCACATCTCTTCTCAGAGATAAGCTGCCACCATTCTAGCGAGTCTTTCACTCTGTATTTTTACAGTCTCTATACATTTCTTTCATTAATAGAAATCATGTATTACTGTATATCTGTGTTTATGGTTGCATCTATGATACATTTCTGTTATATTATTGAATATTTGCGATATATCTGTGCATTTCTTTATTATATATCCGATCTCATTTCGTGTCGAAAATAATCTGGATCAATGGTATCAGAGCAGGTTGCTCTTGATCGTTTTTTCAGTGCATGTCCCTGACGAGGTCTAATTATAGCAAGTTGGGTCTTGAGATGGTCTCTCTTGAAGACAATCGCTCTCATACACCTAAGAAACCCTCAATGGCAGAAGAAAAGAAAAACGATGGAGCAGACGATCCTATCAGTCTGTTGCTTGAGCAAGCTCTCACGTGACACAAGGAAGAAATGATGGAGAATTTTTTCCACGTCCTTCAACACCTCCCGATAGCATTAGGTGCATCTTCATCAAGAGGCCACTTTGGAGGCACCTCACCTTTCAAGGTACAGGTTAATTTTGATATTCCCATATTTGAAGGTTAAATAGATGCAGATGCCCTAGATAAATGGTTAAATATGCTAGAAGGTTATTTCTCTGTTCATAATTTTTTCGACAAGGAAAAGATCACCTTAGCACTCCTTAAGGCTCTCCCCCATGTCAAACATTGGTGGGAAACTTACTAGGAGTAGAGTTCCATAGAGGAGTCTGGAATATATGGGGCCGATCCGACTTGGGATTTTTTTGTGGATGCGGTAAAGGAAAAATATTACCTTGTTGGTAACTATGAGGACCAGTACATGAGATGGACCACACTGCGACAAGAGAGGGGCCAAGCAGTTCTGGAGTTCACCAATACCTTCCATACCTTACACACCAAGATGGGTATCAAAGACTCCAAATGACATTTGGTTCTAAAATACCGTGGGGCTCTACACAGATACATCCAAACTGAAATAGATTTTCTGGACATCTCATCACTCGGTGTTGCCTATCGATATGCTGTTAAAATCGAGCAAAAATTTAAGCACCAGAACAAATGGGAGTTCAGATCTACAAATCTGCAACAACCAAAGCATGAAAAAGACAGCCCTAACAAATAGTCTCCTGAAAACTAGTCCAAGACACAGGAGAAGAAGGGTCACGGGAAGACAAAGAAGGACACCGGAAAATGGTGCGATTTCCACAAAAGACACTGGCACAATACCGATTAATGTCACTCAAAATAGTCATTGGTGACCGAGATCAAAGACAAGGAGATGAACCCTGATTCAGAATCCGATTCTGAAAATACTGGTAAAAGACAGATCATCGACGCAAACCCCACTGCTATTGTCACAACCACAACAATTCAACCAGAAGAGCCAACAGATCCAGAAGAGGGGGAGCGCCTTTTTCATTCACAGATGTGGGTGAAGGGGACCCCACTACATTTTATTGTTGATAGTGGAAGCCAAAAGAACCTCATCTCAGCAGAGGTCGTCAAACAATTGGGATTATCAACAGCACCACACCCGCAACCATATAGCATTGGGTGGCTTTGCCAATGAAGAGATCTTCGTGTCAGCCAACAGTGTTGATTTTTATACGGAATCTGGCCCTTCAAGGATGAGGTATTATGTGATGTTGCCCCATTGGATGTATGTGATGTTCTCTTGGGCCAACCATATATGTGGAGATGCCATGTTGTTTATGAGTCTCGACCTCGTAGTGTCATTGTTACTTTGGGGGGTCATCTCTACAGAATACCAAAGGTAGTTCCAACTACTGCCCCACCTAAAAAATGCCGCAAAGTATTATCTCATACTAAAAAATTCAGCTTCTTCACAATCTGTTCAAAAGGTGAACAAAAGGATACTGCAACCGCCATAGCTTCATCCCAAGCACCTTCTATCCAACAGAAGTGGGTCGAAAAGGTTGCAAAAAAGCACAAATATTCCTTCTACACACAACCATCTAAAATATCTAGACTAGTTGACAAGGTCCAAACCTTCCAGCCAAATTTTCATGATAGCCTTCAACAAACTAAGCAACACCACTTCTCCAGCAAGGCAAGCAGATCACCAAGATTCAGATTTAGCAATCGCTTTCCCCTCTCCCCCGAGAAATCAACACAATGGAGACCATTGCTTCCTAAGGAGGGAGGATTGATCTAGGTGGATAAAGGTGGCCACCCACCTTCTCCAACTAGCCCAAAACATGTTTTTGGAAATTCTAGCAATTTACTATTTTTAGCAAGTTTTAACTTCCGGGTCCATTTTGAGGGTCCAAATGAAGGGTTTTCAATATCAAGGTTCTCAATGATATCCAAAGGAGTAATTGAGCCCCCAAAATGAATCTCCTCGATTATACCTTTTCAACGATCTTTCACATGCCTAAAATGAAGATTGTATGCAAAAGTTACGACCCTGGGAAGTTGATGCACTCACTTACCCAAACAGGGCCCACATCACTTTTGGCGCTTCATCTCCTAGGGTTAGGGTTTTGGATGCCTAGGACTTTTGGAATTCCTATTTATTTTAAAAAGGCATTCATATCCTCATTGTAATCATCTTCTTGCGAATGCGAGTAGCCGTCACATCTCTTCTCAGAGATAAGCTGCCACCATTCTAGTGAGTCTTTCACTCTGTATTTTTACAGTCTCTGTACATTTCTTTCATTAGTATAAATTGTGTATTACTGTATATCTGTGTTCATGGTTGCATCTCTGACTCATTTCTGTTATAGTATTGAATATCTGTGATATATCTATGTATTTCTTTATTATATCTCCGATATCATTTCGTGTCGAAAATAATCCGGATCATCTATGGAGTCAAACTTCTGAAAACAAATGGAAGCACTGGCTAGTCTATAGAACTTTCCAGAGGATAATAGCTAAATGAGGCAATAAATATGAGTTATAATTTGTAAATTTACAGAGTGTAGGAAGAAAAGGAAACATATAACTACATCAGAGCATTAAATAAATGAATTCTAAATTAGTTAGGAAGAGCTTAACACAGTTTAAATTGCTTCAGCTGAGAGCATCACAAGATGAATTTTGGGCCTTTGACTATCCAATTTAAACAGAAGACAGTGAAAATGAAATAAAAAATATAGAAAATGCATACAAAGAGAGGAGACAAAACTCAGATAACCACCATTAGAATATTTTCATGGAAACTTCAAGACTTCTGCATGTGTATTCAATTCAGCTTCAAAAAATTACATTCAAGTTCCAAATATCTTAAAATCATGCCCTTGCACTTCTGCCAACACTAATACATTTGGAACCCCTAATATTTATACAAATTTGAGTTCCTTCAGTTTGAATCCAATTACAATAATTTAAATGCAACGTTTCAATTTATGAAACTTATTACAATGATTACAAATGACAGTTTCAGTTTTTTGAAACCGATTACAATAATTGGTAGGAAAACGTTTCATGATCCAACTTTTGATTCCTTTGACACTTCAGTTTTGTTCTTTGCCCCTTGTTATTCTCTGGTCTTCCACCTGATCTAACATCTTTAGTGACACCTAGACATCATTTACTAGACCCTAGAAAAATGCACTTTGTCTTACCCAGTCATACTATCTCCTTCCATTGCAAGTCAGAAGGGATATCATAATCTATCATTTATTTGATCAAGATCTCCAGGTCAATGCAGGAGGAATATGTCATGACTGGTAGTCTGTTTTTTGCTACTTTGAACTGATTAAGAATCTCAAAGTCTATAATCAGATGCTCAACCAGGGTAGCTCCTTTCAATTTTCCTCCAGGGCTTCAAACTTGGAGTGATCCATTCTGCACTGAGTGAGGCGAGCATTGTATTCTTCCTGATCATGAAATTTTCCCTTTCCATCCCAAAATGGTGGGAGGCCTTTGGTAAACAACTATTCAAACAAATATTTGAACTCTTTCACACTTTTCTCCATCTATGTTGCCTTGGTTTGGACTGATTTCACTAGGTTATGTTTAGCAATAACCCTCCTGGCTGAGATAATCAATGTAGTCCTATCTTTAACACCAAAACTTTGAAGTTCTGTAGTAGGTATGGAGTTGAGTATATTATGGAATTTTGGGCCCATTCTGATGGCTTCTTTGCTAAAGTCTCATTCACAAAAATGCACCCTCTTATGGATGTGATGGTTATGCTATCTTGATCATTGATGAAGTTTAAATACACTCTGAACTTGAAAGCTTCAACAACTATAGAATCCTTGATGATATGCTTGGCCCCCTGCAACATGCCTTTGCCTCTCAATCTCATCTTCAACTTGTCTATCCTTTTTTGCAGGACTTCATTCTCCTTTTGAAATTAAACCATTCTTTCATCCTTTGCTTGGATTTCTTACTTCAATTTCTCTATGCTTCCTTTCATCCCCTTGATCTCCCCTTCTTTCAGGATAACTTGTGACATATCCTAGACAAGTCCTTCCATGTTTTTCCTAGCTTCTGTTGTAGGAGGTACAATTACAACCATGTTTGGAAATTATGTCTTCTCTTGTGACCACTTCACCTTTCCTCTTTCCAGCTGCAATGCCCTAGCCTTGTAGTCCAATGCCTCTTGATGAAGTGTTTCATTTTCCTATTCTAGAGCAACCAATTCTATTGTTTGTGGATGCTTTGTGGCAGACATATTCAATTTATTCTTCAATATTTGAATTAATTTTTCCTTTTCATCCAATGAGGATTTCACCCCTTGGGGGCCTTCAGATTCCAACCTCTTGACACGAGTCTACCAAGATCTGCTAGATGATTTTTCTTGCCTCAACTTCCCTTCCAATTTCATTTCGTAAGATGGCAACTTTGAATTCTTAAAGATTAAAATCAGGTAGTCAGAATAAAACATATCATTGGTGTTCCTATGGAATTTGAATTTGTCTGGAGCGTTGATGTTGTCATACCTTATCTTTATCTCATATACTTTTTCTTCATCTAAAACTACAATGTTAAAGTTCCTCTTCTCAATATCCCTTACTGTGAACATAGAACATTTGTGCTGAGAAATATTTTCCACTTCAGGGACTAAATCCGTCATCTCACCCATAGCCATGTTTCCTTTCTCAGCATACTATTTTTCCAAATATTCTTCAGATTGATAAGCTACCCCAGATGCTTGATCAAATGTGTTTTTTGATGCTAAAGGTTCTTGAGTTTCCTTCACTTTGGAGTTTGCTTTCTTTTTCAACCTCTACAGTGCTAGTACCACTCTCCACCATATCCAGATTTACTTGTTCTTTAGGCTCTTCCTCCTCTAAATCCACTATCTATGAAGATTGCGTAATCTTCATATTATTAGGAGCAGTCTACTGATCACTGGTGCCCATGGCCTCTGAATTGCTTCTTATGTTGTAAACACTCATCTTAGGAACTTTGACTATTTGTTTGTGAGGAGCTTGTTGTGTTTGACTTTGTTTCAGGGTTGTCTCCACTTGTTGTGTTTGGGTTGGTTGCAAGATTGCTTCCATATCATCACAAACTTCTAGGTTTGCCAGTTTATCAACACCCTCAACATGTTCATGCTCATAAGGGGTCTTTTTGTTCATCAATATTCTCATGGATATGACTTGGTGTGGATCATATCTCCTTCCCTGTAGCTATGAAAAACCAAACTCTTTGAAATTTGCTTGAATCTAAGATAAACAAGATCTGGCTTTGACAATGAAAGGGCCAATGATAAAAGTGAATTTAATGTTGGAGGCTATGTGCAACTTCAGTAAATGATCTCTCTCAGATATAATTCTTTACCTGATGAATTCAAGGGAAAATACTTTGGGGGTCAAAAAAATAGGCAATAGATAGGGGGATTAATGACAACCATAAACCCAGATCACTGTTGAGTGCATGAATAGTACCCAATCCCCTACTCTGTTCTTTGGATTTGGCTATAAATGCTTCCTCATGTCATCCAAAACTTTAGGTAGGCTTGTGTTGAAAATCAAATTGTAAACCCTGGACATGACTTTGTTGATGAAGATGAGCAATGTAATCCTTTTAAATTCATTTGATATAAATGTTGCTTCATGGAATTCTCTCTTATTGGTTACCAGGAAAATCTTCAGCAAATAGATGTAATATTTGAAATTCCTTAGAGAATGAAAATTCACTAGATGTTTATGGATATTATCAGCTATGAATTGATCAAAACTGATGCGGACTGATAGACCAGACTCTGATTGAAAAAAGGTCGAAAGGAAACCGAGCATTAGGGATTCTTCATTCACCACAGGGTCTTGTTTTGTTACTGAATTTATGATAGGATCCATGGCTGCGAAGAAAAATACCTGGAAATGAGCAAAAAAGGCATGCAATATGTTAGCACCAATTCTTGCAAGGGGGGTGTTTCTCTCTGATTTCAGGCCCTTGTTGTAAAACTCAAAGAAATGGGTTTTAAAAACCCATCAAATGCATTTTATTCAAAGGCCACATTCATGAGCATCAAGCGCAACACGCAGAAGAAGTCCATTTCAGGCTTAAAATCAAGTGAGTGGGCATTTGTGTTTTTAGTGGTGAGGATCCATCGATGGAGTAGATCAATGGTCATCAAGTAAGCTAGAGCCATGAAGTTGCACAAGTTTTAGTGCATGGGCTCATCCCTTAGGGCCAAAGTCACGAAATGATCATGGTTGTCTGATCCAGTCGAGACATGTGGCACCTGATTAAGTCCACTTTCCATCTCGGCTTTCATGACTTTGAAATACAAGGGTCGACTCCTTTAAATCCATTATACGTGAGATGTGAAGGTGCCATTGGGTGCGGGCCCATGGTCATAGCATAAGGTCGTATGGAAAGGCGGTTGGAGGAAGAGGAGCGAGAACTCCTGGTAGGAGAATCCCTGAAAGGATCGGGACCATTAGTCATGGAGGACATGTGGCACTTGATTAAGTCTGGTCACCATCTCGTCTATCATGACATTGAAATACAAGGGTCGACTCCCTTCCATCCATGATACACGAGATGCGAAGGTGCCTTTGGGTGCGGGCCCATGGTCATAGCATAGGGTCATATGGAAAGGGTACACAACAGATGAGGGGAACAGAGCCAATGTGTTCAAGGGAAAATGGAACGTGTCCATTGATTTTGAAGCCATATCCAACTGCCGATATGGAGGACCATTTCATAGTTTTAGTCACCAAGGATCTTGGACGCTGGAATGGTGGAATCTCCCGAAAGAAGAAGTGTTGAAGCACCTCTGGAGTGAAGTGCCATGTCATGGCCATGGGTTACATTGAGGGCAGAGCCAAAATAAAAAGGAGGTTAGCCTCTAAGCCCTATGAAGCAAGCACATGGTCCTTCCTTGCACTCGAAGTCTCGGCCACCCACCGTGGAGGAAGGCAATTAATGAAAATTGAGCAGGTAGCTGAAACCTCAGCTCATAGCATGAATTTAAGGTGTGGAGGTTCTGGAAGGTAGTCTGCCTAAGATTGTCTTATGTGTGGGTTTTCCTAAAAGAGCCATGCCGATCTGATGTCCTCGTTTGACCAGAGGAGCCTTCACACACTAAATTTGACTTTAATGTCTCAGCTACCCTCTTGCTGCCAAGCGAGTGAATTTCTCTGAGTATATATACTCAGTTTTTGTATTTTTGTATGGATGGATGGTAGAGCAGAGCTCCTGACTATAATGTTTTAATGAAGCACTGGTTTTCCTGGCTTTGTATCTGCATATGAAATTTTCTTGTTTAATGTAAGACAGATCTCTTTTTCATTTGGTTTCGATCTCATACTAAAAGGTTTCATGATTGACTGATTCACATGAATCGTCGTGACTGTGTTATGATAAAGGATTTATTATAATGCTATTATGTTCTTTTAGTGTTTCTACTCTTGAATATAAGAGGTTCTTGTGTTCAAGTTTTTCTTCTACAGGCTGTTAGAAGCTCGATGCCTACAACAGGCCTTCGCATTTCCTCACAAAATTCTTCCTCCTACTCACCCTTATTACAACTTACTATCCGAAGTTAAACCAAGACCTCATCTGCTTGTACATGCCTGGCCTAGTTTCCAAGTTAGAACAATATTGTTCTGAGTTTACTTCCATTCATCACCCTTTATCAACAAATAGTGACATAAATTGATGCGCTTCAAGCTTACTCTTGTTGCAATCCAGGAGTGAATTCTGACGCTAACATTTCTGGCACCATTGCTGGGGACAAAGTTGAAAATTTTCCCTGGGATCGAACAACATCGAGCCTCTGATTCTGAAGGTGCATCAGGCATCAGAGCCCTATGAGATTTCTACTGTGCACTTGGTGACCCCATTGTCACGTGATGAATCCACTATGGTGAACTTGTTGTTTTAGTTGTAGCTTCCAGAGGTACACACACACGGTCCCATCCACAACTACCTCTAGCTACACTTGAAGTTGATCCGGAGGTGATTATCAGAAAAGGAAAGGCCTCTGAAGGAGAAACTTCCACTGTTGAACCAGGTAATTCACCATCTCCTTCTGTAGAAGCTCCATTCTCTTCTTCTCATCTTCCTAGTAGGCCTTTTTCTAAAGTTTCTTGTTTCTTGAATTTTGGAAGTGTTCCTGCTGAGTTTCCCCCCCCTGGTCTGGGATTGGAAAGAGAAATCCTTGTTACTCCGCTCTCCCTTGAAGCTGTACCTTGGCGTAGACCCAGGACCACAATAGATTTCTCCACTCCTAGCTTTACCACCCCTCCTCTTATTACTGTTGCTGCTACTGCATAGAGAGAAGCATCTGCTGACTCAAGCCCCTTAGCCTTCTCTCTGAATCCCCCATTGTTCCCCCTTCCACCTAGAAGCTCATTTCCAGTATCCCCTATTCGATCTCCTTCTCCTTCGAGTTCTCCTGCATCTAATATTCCTATGGAAAGAGAAAATCCCCCATGATCAAAATGGAGGCTCTAATAGTTGCTAGGTATGCTCCCCTTTTGTTACCTCAAACTCTCAATGCCCTTCCAGCAGATGGATACCTTAAGAAGCTACCCAAGTTTACAGGTGAAGGGGACATAGCTGCAGAAGAACACCTTGAATCCTTTTACAGTTTTACAGATGATCATGTTATCATGCATGCAAACGTATGGATGAGGATTTTCATCCATAGCCTTGAGGAAAGGCTAGAAAGTGGTTTAGGGCCCTGCCTCCCGGATCTATCGATGGGATTGAGGCTTTGGATAATGCCTTTTTAAGACAGTGGGGAGACAAAAAATACTTCATGTATTACATGATAGAGTTTGGGTCTTTTAAGAGAGAGGAAGGAGAGTCTGTCTCTGACTTTTCTAAGAGATTCAATAAAATGTACAATAAGATCCCTGCTGAGATAAATCCCTCAAAAGCCTCTGCTAAAATCACTTATGCTAGCACTTTTGATCCTGATTTCTGCCTCATGTTGAGGGAAAGGAGAGCCACTACTCTGGTTCACATGCAGGATGTAGCCATGGAAGTAGAATCTAACATATTGGTTGTTGACTGACTCAGGAATAAGGTTGATAGAGACATATCGAGGAAGAGACATGAAGCCTCCCCATCCATTTCCTCTCCCCTTCCCCTTCAGACGAATGAGATAACTAAAGTGATAAAATATCTTTCGGCTAGAATGGAAAGGTGGGAGTTAGAAGGGAAGCCCATGTACAAAAATCCCCAAAATATTGATAATAGAGGCTTTAGGAGGCCTAGTAACAATGTGCCAAAGGATTTTCCAAGGGAAAAAAGGAGCAAAGATAGATATGATCAGAGGATTCAAGCCCCCCTCCAAAATAACCTAGTTGATCATGAGGAAGGAGAGGAGATAGATGAGCTCGACCCTGAAATTCACTGTATAGAAGACACTTCCCCTTTTCCCCATTTGACTCAATCTGCATATAAAGAATCCCTTATGAAAATTCAAATCAATGAGTTGGGTAAAGGGGAAAAGGTTAACAACACTCCTAATAGATACCATCTCAGGTCAAAAAAGAAAGAAGGGAATTTTGATAGCCATGATCAGACCCTCATAGTGGAAAGGCTTTCTAAACCTATAACAATCACTACTAAAGAAAAAAAAACTCAGAATACTTCTCCATCAGCCAAAGAAATTGTCTATGAGGTAAGGGAATCTCCTAAGCCTATTCCCTCCTTTAGTTTTGAGCACGAAATTCAAAAGATTAGAATTCTCGTACCCCTCTCAGAATTAGTTAAAAATGAAGATTTCAAAAGGTCCCTCTCCAAACTGCTACAATATGAGTCCCCCCAGCCTTCCACATACTCAATAAATATTCAATATGAAAAGCCAACATTCATCCTAGGTCCCATGGTAGAAGACATAGATTATTCATCCCCTCCCTTCTACACATCCCTGAACATACATGATAAGGTGTTGCATAATTGCCTCATGGATTCAAGAGCTTCCCACAACCTTATGCCCAAAATAGTCATGGAAGAATTGGGACTGGAAGTGACAAAGGCTTATCACGATTTGTACTCGTTTGATTCAAGGAGGGTGCAATGACTTGGAGTCATCAAAGAATTGGTGGTCTCTTTATTTCAGCTGCCAATGAAGAGTGTCATCATGGGCATTGTAGTAGTTGATGTTCCCCCCAAGTTCGACATCTTGTTGTCAAGATCTTGGATTAAAAAACTTGGGGGAAGATTACAGATGGATCTCACATATGCCACCATTCCAATCTTTGGAGGGGAACACAAGAGGTTTTATAGAGAATCTCAGTTGGCCTACATTGTTAGTGATGAAGCAGGCCCCACTACTCATCCTATCTTTGCACTTGACACTGATTTGGGGTCTAGTTTATTGCAGCTCACTGATACTCCTGAAGCCCCTTTTCAAATAAGAAATTAGCCCATTTTTAATCAAGAGATACCTCCTCCAACCACCTCTATTTGGAAGATGTTCTTCGACGGAGCTTCTTCTAGTGAAGGCACTAGCGCTGTAGTGGTTTTTGTGTCACCTTGTCAGGAAACCATATCCTTGTCATACAAGCTAGAATTTGAAGCTACCAATAATGTAGCAGAATATGAAGCTCTTGTTCTAGGTTTAAGGGCTACAAAAGAAATGGGAATTGAGGGGGTAGAAGTGTTCGGAGATGCTGAGTTGATAATCCAGCAAGTCAGAAATGCTTATCGGGCTAAGCATCCTTAGCTCAGGAGTTACAAAAATGAGGTGTGGGACCTGATTGATAATTTCTTCTCAGCTTTCAACATTTCTTTTATTCCAAGAGAGGAAAATACTTTGGTCGACTCCTTAGCTGTCTCATCTAGTCTATTTAGGATCCCTCTACTGCTTAAGATCAAATATGATGTTGAGATAAGATATAGGCCATCTGTACCAGACAATATCAAGCATTGGAAGGTATTCAAAGACAATCTTGAAATCAAAAAATTTCTTCAGCCTGTCGATGAATTTTCTGCATTGCACATTGATCAGGATCCTGATCTCGAAACTCACCCTCACCCTGAGATATTTTTAAATAAAATTGATAATCACCCTATTATTCATCTTCCTAGAAATCAAATTCCTAAGGGACTAGTCCCTTTAGAAATATTGTTCGATGGGAATGATGTGGCAGTAAAGGGTAGGGTTTCAAATGAAGATGTTGATACAATGGAGTGCAACATCAACACATAGGAGGAGCCTAAGTATGTCAAGTTGTCAAGCAGTTTGACCAAAGAGTAGAGGGCCGAATATACCGATTTATTAAGAGAATTTTCTGATGTGTTTGCATGGACCTATGAAGACCTCAAGACATATGATACATTTGTCATTGAACACAATATCCCACTGAAGGAAGAGGCTAAGCCATTCAGGTAGAAGCTAAGGTAAATAAATCCCATGTTGTTGCCTATCATGGAAAGAGAAGTGAAGAATTTGTTAGTTGCCCAAATCATTGTCCCCTTGAGATATTCTGGGTGGGTGGCCAATTTGGTCCTGGTGAGGAAGAAAAGTTGAGAAATCAGGCTCTGTGTTGATTTCAGGAACCTGAACAGAAGCTTAAAGAAAGACAACTATCCCTTGTCCAACATGGAACACATATTGCAGAGGGTAACTAGTGCATCTAGGATATCCATGATTGATGGATTTTCTAGCTATAATCATATATCAATCATGCCTGAGGATAGAGAAAAAACAACCTTCACCACTCCTTGGGGCACATTCATGTATGCCAAAATGCCTTTTGGATTAATCAATGCGGGAGAAACATTTCAGCGAGCCATGGACATAGCCTTCTGTTGGGACTCAGAAATGTCGTATTTTCATCCACCTTTCCCTTCACTATTCATTACATTTCATCGCCCAATTAAACCTTCATCATACCATTTTCATAAAGACATTTGGGTTTCACATCATTATTTTCCACTTTATTCATTTTAGTATTAAAAGTGAATTTATGATTA
>JZKD02S0127960.1:356901-384646 GCA_000966675.3 Picea glauca
TAGTTAGTGTTTCAATGCTTTCTTAGATCAGTTTGATTTCAGTAACATAGATTAGATTAGATTAGTTCTACTTCAGTCCTGCATATACAGTGCGTGTGCTTCATCAGTCTACGTATCCCGAGTTGACAATTAAATGGTTGGGCAAGTACTACAACGTTATTATAACGATATATATTTCTCCTGACACCTTCATCGGGGAGACATATCAGTTTGTGGTGATCTGTCTGGATGACATCACAGTCTTCTCTAGGTCTGATAAAGAGCACTGCTATCACTTGAGGAAAGTTTTCTTGAAATGCCAGGTTTGGCCTTTCCTTAAATCCCAAGAAATCTTTGTTTTCTATGAAGGAAGGGAAGCTATTAGGCCATATAGTATCAGCAGAGGGAGTGAGAATTGATCCCATTAGGGTAGAGGCAATTCAGACCCTGTCACTTCCCAGGTCTAGAAAGGAAGTCCAAGATTTTTTAGGGAAGATTAACTTTCTGAGGAGGTTTGTCTCAAATTTTGCTGAGTTGGTGAAACACATCACAACCATGCTCAGAAAGGGAAATGAAGTAAAATGGACTGATGAACCCATGGAATATTTTTTCTAGATAAAGAAGGCATTGAATGAGGCACCTGTGCTGATTAGTCCTGATTATTCCAAGGATTTCCTAGTTTTTTCTTTTTCTTCTTTTGGTACAGTAGTAGCGGTCTTATTGTAGAAAAATGAGGAAGGGTGAGAACAACCCATTTTCTTCCTCAGTAAGGCATTAAGAGATGTAGAAATCAGGTATGAGATCATGGAGAAACAGGCCTATGCCTTGGTGAAAGCTCTCAAATCTTTCAGAGTCTATGTCTTGCACTCAAGAGTGACTACATACGTTCCTTTAGCCTCTGTGAAAGACATCCTTATACAGCCTGACATAGATGGGAGAAGAGGTAAATGAATTGCCAAGATCCTTGAGTTTGACCTGGGGACAAATCCCACCAAGTTGGTTAAAGGGCAGGGTTTAGCCAAGTTGTTGGCTGAATCTAATTGCAAGGCCTTGGGGGTTAGCTTCATCAATGCTTGATTAGAAAATCAGCAAGCTCAGTCGTCCAGCAAAATCTCTCAGGGCCTCTTATCACTAGCAGAATGCACCTGGTACAGAGACATTTTATACTTTCTGCAAGAGTTGAAGCCTCCTGATGGAATGGGAAAAATCAAGGCAAGATCTTTAAAGCTGAAGGCAGTCAGATATTTCCTTATTGACCAAGTCTTGTACTGGATAGACCCTCTAGGGGTTTTTCTGAGGTGGCTAAACCCACAGGAAGCCCAGAAAGTTATGTTTGATCTCCATAGCGGCCTTTGTGGAGGGCATCATTTATGGAATACCACAACTCACAAAATTCTCAGGGCTGGGTACTATTGGCCCACCTTATTCACTGATGTCTGTAGAGAAGTCAGAGCTTGCATCAAATTCCAAAGGTTCTCAGGAAAGTAGCAGCTCAAATCTCTACCACTAAAGCCTGTAGTATCTTCAGCACCCTTTCAACAGTGGGGGTTGTAATTCATTGGAGAAATTCATCCTCCTTCAAGTGGCCAACACAGATGGATCCTGACTACAACATACTATTTCACTAAGTGGATAGAGGCTGCCCCCACTAGGAGTGCTTTACATAAGGTAATTATTAGCTTCCTAGAGGATATCATAGCCAGATTTGGCTGTCCTAGCAGAATCATCACTGATAATGTTGCTTCTTTCAAGTCTGAGCCTCTGGTTAATTTCTGTGAGTAGTTTGAGATCTCACTAGTTCACTCCACTCCCTATTATCCTCAAGGAAATGGATTGGAAGAATCTTCCAATAAAAGTCTAATCAAACTCATTAAAATATTATTGGGAGACAATAAGAGGGCTTGGGATTCAAAGCTCAAATTCGCTCTATGGGCCAATCGAGTGACAACAAAGAAGTCCCTAGGCACCTCACCTTTTCAACTTCTTTATGGGATGGAGGCTATGTTTCCCACTCAGCTCGCTTTTCCTGTAGTGAAATTCTTTTAAGATCATGAAGGAGAGCCAGACCATATGGTTAGAAGAATTCATCAAGTGGTGGAAGTGCAACAGATTAGGGAGCAGGTAATGGACATAGATCATAGTCATCAGCAAAATATCAAGCAGGCCTTTGACAGGAAGGTCAAGAAGGAGAAATTTGAGCTGGGAGATTTGGTGCTTAAGTGGGATGCACCCAGGCAGGATAGGGGAAAACACAACAAGTTTGATGCTCTCTGGATCGTTCCCTTCAAAATATATGAAGTATTCTTAAATAACACATATAGGTTGTAGTATTTGAAGGGTGAAGAAGTTTTTAACAGCCCAGTAAATGGCCATTTCCTAAAGAATTTTTTTTTTTGATCCTTAGACGGCTCCTCTATTTTTGTAAATATTATTTTTCTATTTATTTTTGGCTTAATAAATGACTCCATAGCCCAACAGCAAGGCACTAAAACTGCAAGGAGTTCTTAGATCATCACAGGGATGACTCTATTCCCCATGGAGCCTAATGTTAGCACCAATTATTGCAAGGGGGGTGTTTCTCTCCGATTTCAGGCCCTTGGTGTAAAACGCGAAGAAATGGGTTTTAAAAAACAATCAAATGTGTTTTATTCAGAGGCCGCATTCATGAGCGTCAAGCGCAGCACACAAAAGAAGTCCATTTCAGGCTTAAAATCAAGTGAGCAGGCATTTTTGTTTTCAGCAGCGAGGATCCATCGATGGAGCAGATCAACGGTCATCGGGTAAGCTAGAGACATGGAGTTGTGTGAGTTTTAGTGCATGGGATCATCCCTTAGGGCCAAAGTCACGAAATGATTGTGGTCGTCCGATCCAGTCAGGACACGTGGCACCTGATTAAGTCTGGTCGCCATCTTAGCTATCACGACTTTGAAATACAAGGGTCGACTCCCTTCAATCCACAATATGTGATATGGGAAGGCGCCTTTGGGTGCAGGCCCAAGGTCATAGCACAAGTTCGTATGGAAAGGTGGTTTGAGGAAGAGGAGTGAGAAATCCGGTAGGAGAATCCCCGAAAGGATCCGGACCGTTAGTCTTGGAGGACACGTGGCGCCTGATTAAGTCCGGTCGCCATCTCGACTATCGCGACCTTGAAATACAAGGGTTGACTCCCTTCCATCCACGATACGAGAGATGCGAAGGTGCCTTTGGGTGCAGACCCATGTTCATAGCACAGGGTTGTATGGAAAACGGAAAAAGAAGATGAGGGGCGTGAAGACAATGTGTTAAAGGGAAAATGGATCATGTCCATTAATTTTGAGGCTAGATCCAACCGTCGATATGGAGGACCATTTCACAGTTTTTGTCACCAAGGATCCTGGATGCTGGAATGGTGGAATCTCCCGAAAGAAGAATTGTCGAAGCACCTCTAGAGCGAGGTTCCAGGTCATGGCCATGGGTTACAATGAGGGCAGAGCCAAAATAAAAAGGAGGCTAGTCTCTGAGCCCTGGGATGCAAGCGCATGGTTGTTCCTTGTGCTTGAAGTCTTGGCCACCCGCCATGGAGGAAGGCAATTAATGAAAATTGAGCAGGTAGATAAAACCTCAGATCAAGCCATGAATGTATGGCATGGAGGTTCTGGCAAGCAATCTTCCCAAGATCATCCTGTGTGTGGGTTTTCCTAAAAGATCTATGCCGATCTGATGTCCTCGTCTGAACAGAAGAGCCTGCACATGCTAAATTTGACTTTAATGTCTCAGCTACCCTCCTGCTGCCAAGGGGGCAAATTTATCTGAGTATATATACTCAATTTTTGTATTTTTGTATGGATGGATGGTAGAGCAGAGCTCCCGACTGTAATGTTTTAATGAAGCACTTGTTTTCCTGGCTTTGTATCCACATATGACATTTTCTTGTTTAATGTAAGGCAACTCTCTTTTTCATCTGGTTTCGATCTCATACTAAAAGGGTTCATGATTGATTGATTCACATGAATCATCATGACTGTGTTATGATAAAGGATTTATTATAACGTTGTTATGTTCTTTTAGTGTTTCTGCTCTTGAATATAAGAGGTTCTTGTGTTCAAGTTTTTCTTCTATAGGCTATTAGAAGCTCGATGCCTACAATAGGCCTTCACATTTCCTCACAGAAGTGTTCCTCCTACTCACCCTTATTACAACTTACTGTTTTAAGTTAAACCAAGACCTCATTAGCTTGTACATGCCTGGCCTAGTTTCTGAGTTAGAACGATATTATTCTGAGTTTACTTCCATTTATCACCCTTTATCAACAAATAGTGACATAAAATGATGGGCTTCAGGCTTACTCCTACTGCAATCCAAGAGTGACTTCTGACACTAACAAAATATGAGTACTGTTGAGCTGCAGTGGAACGAGGGCGGTCGCTCCAAGTTTCAAACGGTCTAGTGTTCGAAAAATAATAAAATAACCAACAAAATTCCCTTTTATACTTTTCCAAATTTTGTGGGCATGAGGAAGTGGTTTGGGGCAGCCTTTTTTTCACCTCGAAATGCACCTGGTGGTGCCAAGTGGTCCCGATCGAAAACCATGGTTTAGATTTTGGATCGCTTTATGAAATTATCCTCTATGGATCTTCCCCCCCTGAAATGATCCTTGATCATCGATCTTGAGAGCTCTAGATCCACAACGTATTGTGTCCCATAACCTTAGCACCCCTGCTAAATTTAGCCTCTTCCTACCGGATTTATCCCCTTTCTCGATTTATCAGGATTCCAAACCAATTTAGTGCCTCACTAAGTCCTGAAATCTTGATTTCACACAAAAATTTTAATGGTGATAACATGGGATCCAACTGGGGATGTTATCCTCCCAGCGAGGTAGGAAAGAACAATAGACCAAGTGCCTACCCATTCGGCTTTATTTTACTCTTGCAACTAAATCTATCAACATCATATTCACAAAACTCAAATTATACTCATCATAACTTAGGGCCTTCGCTTCAGGCTTCAATTTCCGTTGTTTCAATTGCTTCAACTGAAAAACAAAAATGGTTATATACAATGAATGGAAAGGGTGAAAATTCCTTTAAGCGATATAATGCATGAGAGACCTGCCATTCACAGGTCCTCCACCAATGAGATATCCACTGTGTTCCTATAGAAGATAGGCACTATTTCCATGGTATGCCACAATTTTGAAAGGTCCCAGCCACAGATGGTAAAATTTCCCATGATTTTCTCTGTCTTCATTTCTGGCATCCCATTTCAACACCAAATCCCCCACTTTGAAATCATCTTCTTCAGTATGCTTGTCAAAATCCTTTTTAATTTTGTCTTGGTGCAATTGAGAGTTATTTAAGGCTTTCTCCCTTGTTTGTTGGACATTGATCAGTTCATTTGTCCTCCTATGAGTGGCATCTGGTTCAACATCTTGCTCTTGTAGCAATACCATCACTAACAGTACTAATGAAGTAGAAAAAATTGCCTCTCTGCCATACACAATCTGGAAGGGTGAAGTAGCAATAGAGCTTTTAGTAGTGATCCTGTTAGCCCATAGTGAATGGATGATCTTCTTGTGCTAAGCATTTTTGTTATCTTGCAACAGTTTTTTGATAATTTTGGTCAAGGTTTTATTGGATGACTCAACCAACCCATTACCTTGAGGGTAATAAGATGTGGAATGGCCAAGAGTTATATTGTAATCACTGCAAAAAATTTCTATCTTTTTGGAATTAAATACTACTGCATTGTCTGTAATGATTTTGATTGGGCAACCAAACCTAGACAAAATATTGTTCTCCAAAAACTGAATGATAATAGTATTTGTGGCTTGCCTGGTGCGAACTGCTTCAATCCACTTGGTGAAGTAATATGTGGCTATCAGTATCCACTTGTGTAGAGCTGAGGACTATGGATGAATTTATTCTATGAAATCAAGGCCCCATTGTCTACAAGGTTCCTCAATAGAAATAGGCTTCAGGGGCAAAGGCTACAATTTTCTCTTTCCATAAAAAATTTGGCATTCATGACATCTTGAAACTTCTTTGTAAACATCAGAAAAAATGCTAGGCCAATAGAAACCATCTCTCAATATCTTATGCACAATATTTTTCCAATAATGTTTCCCTCCACAATCACCTTTATGAAACTCTCTGATGGTATTTTCCACTTCTTCCTCCAGCAAACAACTCAACAAGATTCATCCTAGATCCTTCCAATACAAATATTAATTTAAAATACAAAAATTTGCTTCTTTTAGCTTCAAAAACCTGGCCTTAGTTTTGCTCAATTCAGGAGGAGCCTGCAGATTTCTCAACACATAAATAATGTCAGCATACCATGGGGAGTCAAGGAATTTTTGTTATACCTGAGGGGCCTTTTATTCTTCTAAATCTGCTGATAGATCAGCAATGAAATTAATTCCCAAGAGCTCACAATTTGTCTATGCCATCAACTTTGCAAGTCCCTTCCCCTTGATCAACTTGGTAGGTTTGATATCAAGGTCATACTCCAACAACACAACTATCCACTTACCCCTTTTTCTCTCAGGATCAAGCTGAGTTAGAATGTCCTTCATAGAACTATTGGGCACATAAGCAATGGTATGAGAATGAAAGATATAAACTATAAAATCCTTTAGGGCCTTGACCAGTGCATATGCCTGCTTCTCCATGAGATCATACTTCAATGGGGAATCCATCAATGTCCTCCTATAGTATTCTACAGGCCTCTCATCTTTTTGTAACAAGACACCAACAGTGGTGTGTTTTGAGGAAAAATAAAACAATCTAAAGTCTTTTTCAAAATTGGGACTGGCCAACATTGGGGCTTTGGTTAATGCCACTTTAATATCCTCAAAGGATTTTCTGGCTTCAAGGGTCCACTTTATCTCACCCCCTTTCTTGAGCATGTTAGTGATATGATTTATGATTTCAACTAGGTTAGGGATGAATCTTCTCAAAAAATTTACTTTCCCCAAGAAAGATTGCACTTCTTTCTTTCTTTTGGCTGTGCCAATTTTAAGGATTCCCTCAACTCTGCTGGGATCTATCTTTATTCCCTCCTTTGAAATAATGTGACCAAACAACTTTCCCTCTTCCATGCCAAAATTAGACTTCTTGGGGTTCAATGAAATGCCAAAATTCCTACACTTTTGAAAACCCTCCTTAGATGTTTAAGATGTTATTCATTAGAAACAGAATATACAGTGATATCATCTAAGTAAATAACATTAAATTTATCTTTCTAATAAACAAAATCTATATCCATATCTCTTTGAAATGTTTCTCCTGCATTCATGAGCCCAAAATTCATCTTGGCATACTTGAAGGTGCCCCATGGTGTTGTGAAGGTTGTCTTTTCCTGATCATTAGGGTGTACCATGATTTGATTGTACCAAGAGAAACCATCCAACATTGATATTTTTCGACAGCCGGCCACTTTCTGTAGAATGTGATCCATCTTAGGTAGTGGGTAATTTTCCTTGAGAGATACTTTGTTCAGATTTCTAAAGTCTACACATAATCTGATCTCTCCACTCTTATTGCTGACAGGTACCAGATTCACCACCCACTTAGAAAATCTCAGAGACACTATGATCTTGGCTTCAAACAACTTATTTATCTCTTTCTTAATCAAGGGTAGCAACAAAGGATTGATTCTTCTTATTTTATGTTTGAAAGGCTTATGATCCTCTCTAATTGGAATCACATGTTGAATCACCCTAGTATCATAACCTTTCAGATCTTCATAACAGCAGGCAAAAACATCATGAAATTCTTTCATTAAATTGATATACCTTTGCTTGACCTCTAGGCTAAGTGTCTTGGACAGCTTGATGATCTTGGGATCTTCTTGAGTCCCAATGTTGAAATCTTCAACATCTCTGCCATTTACAATAATTTTAGGACTTTAGGCCATATCATTGTTGTCAAAGAGTTTCTCCAATGGGAGCAGGACATTGGGAATGATGTTATTTTTTAGCTGCATTATATCTTTACCAAAAATATGATTCTTGAAATAGCCATCATTTGTGATCACAGCTGCATATTCTTCTTCACCACAATATTCCTCATCAATATTCAAATTTTCAAATTCACCCTCCATCTTCAGGAAACTTTCTATTTGTTTTTCATCTTCGAAAAATTTCTAGTACTTAATGTTATCAGGAACTGCTGGTATGTGCTTGACCTCAATCTCATATCTTTTGTTAGTAAAAATTGGTATTTTGAAAAATGAGGCTGAAGTAGCCAGGGCATCAACAATCTGATTCTACCCCCTTGGAATCACTAAAAGATTATACTATGGAAATTATTCAAGAAGACCCAGCACTATATTCCTATAGGCTCTTAATTTGGGATTCTTTGCTTAATATATACACTTTATTTTAATTATAATCAACTCATAATCTCCATGTACAACTATCCTCCTAGCACCCATTTCTTTCAAAGTCTTCAATCCCAAAACTAATGCCTCATATTCAACCATGTTATTTGTGCAATAAAAAGAAACCTTATAAGAACAAAGTTTGGTACCCGATTTAGGGGGGTTAATTCACACACCAACCCCTGCTCCTTCTCTGCTGATAGCTCCATCAAAGCTCATGTTCCACATTTCTTTTTCTGCTTTGTTTTGCTGATCTGAAAATTTCTCTTTTTGCTGATCAAGTTTGTCTTTGATAGCCATATCAATCTTTGGCACCTCCTCTTCAAAACTCACATCATTAAAGAAAATAGAAGAACCAATCTTAGTTTTCACAGAATAAATGGGATGTTTGTTTGGCTGGGATTTTTTAATGACCATGTATTTGAGCAATACTTCCTTGTACAACCTCCTATCTTGACCAAAGATGGGGATAGTGGCATATGACATATCCATTTTCAAAGTCCCTTTCAACTTTGCATCCCATGACCTAGATAACAACGTACCAAATTTAGGAGGGATATCAACAACCACCACATCCATGACCATATGTTTTGCTGGAATTTGAGACAAAGATACCACCATATCTTTAATTAGGCCCAACACTTCACCTTCCTTGAATCAAAGGAGAAAATATCTTTGTAAGGACTTGTAATGTTAAGGCCTAATTGGTCCATGACCACCTTGGGCATCAGATTATGGGATGCTCCTGAATCCAACATAGCATTTCGAAAAGTCATATCATGAATTTTCAGACTAACATAGAAAGGGGGGACCTCATCAGCATTACTACTCTCCTCTACATGTGGGCCAAACAAGATGGAAGGATGATCATCTTGTATATTCAAAGTATCATAAGTTTCTTCCATATTGAGCATCTTAATGATATGATTCCTATATTCATTGTTCTTTATCAACTCATTGAATGGGACAGAGATTTTAATTTTTTTCATCTCACTTTCAAAGTTAACGGAAGATGAGTTTTTTTCTACCTCTTTGATGACTGTCTCCTTTCTTGTTTCAGATACTTTCTTTGGGGGTTCTTCCTTCTTTTTTCCTTTCTCCACATCATACTTTGCAACAAAGTCCTTCCTAGGCTAACTTGAAGAAGGTGTGTTATTTTGAGATTCTTTGGTAGGATTTCCCTTTGGAGGATTTGTAGGAACCTTTTTGTTTCGAAGACTATATTGTTTCTGGAATTGCATGATGGTGTTCTGCAGCCCTGTCTGGTAATCTTCCTTTTCGACAGACAACCTTTCATCATTATCCTGCATGAAGATTTCATTTTCATCCATGAACTGGTCATGTTCTTCTTTAGTCAAAAACACATATGTTTCATTACCATCACAACAATGCATGTTGTCTTCAAAAGTTCCATCAAAATTTTCATTTACATAATTATTTTGAAAAGTAGGTCTTATTTGCTAATCACCTTAGTTCCTCTTATCTCTTTTTCTAATTTTTGGAACTGCTGGTCTCCTTTGGTTTCTAGGTGGAAAATCAACCTCTTCTCTGGTGTTAGGATTATTATATAAAGACATACTCTCCATGAGTCTCTCCATGGTATTCATCATCAGTTCAAACCTCTCTTCTGGTGACTGTGAGGTTGAAATATGTGTCTTATCTTGAACCTTGTTCATGTCCCTATTAGAATTATATTTAGTTTTTCCTGAAGCCATTAGATTTACTTCAACTTCGATTGCATCACTCATCATATCATCTAATGAAGCGGATATCCTTTCCCTTAAAAAAAAAGAAAAATCACTTTCAAAGGAATCAACATATCTAAGTTGAGAAGCTCTAGGAGGAGGTTTTACTTGAGTAGGAATTGAGTTGTAAACTTTGATAAATCTAGCTAAAAACTACTGTACCATTTCATCAGGTGACCTTCTCATGTTATTATACTGGGTTAACAACTGAAGGGGGTTTTTCTTTTCACACGAATTTGCAAGAAAACTTGTTTCAAAGGATTCAAAATTTTGGATACTTGCTGCTAGGAGAGCTCTTAACCATTTTTTGACTTCTCTTGCAAGACTTTGTGCAAACAACCTCATTTTTGCATCTTCAAAATCTACTTCTTCTAGGTATATAAAATCATTGAACTAGTCTAAGTGTTTTTGGGCTGACACATCGCCTTCAACATCATACAAATTAATCCTTTGACTATATTCCCGGGGCATATCGTGTAACTGAGAAGGTAGAACAAGAGGGGTAAACCTAGCTGCCATGGCTGCAGTAATAACTTGATGTGGTTGTTGGCTCTGAGTATGAATCACAAGAGGTTTAGTAGAGGTAGCTAAAACTATAACTTGGAATCTCTTCTCATCAAAGATGATCACATTCAAACAAGAATGAGATTTAGTTCTGAACAGATTTTGCTCAAATTTCAAATCAAAATCAAGGTCTTCAATGGTTGTCACTCCATATTTGTGCAAGGATATATATTTGTCTAGACAAAAAACTGGGCTTATTGGCCTTTCTTTTCTTTTGTGTACAATCTTCTCAGGGTTAGACACAGGTATTACTGCTTCTGGGTCTGGGTTTCTCCTGGTATGAATTCTCTTGGGAGATAGTGTTTCTAGCTCAAACTACTTTATGCTACTGGTCTCTTTATAATGGAGTTTCCAGAGTAGATTTAGTCTCAGCCAATAAGGTGTTTGATTCACTGTCACCCTCAGGGATCAAATCTGAAACTTTAGGTCATTCTTTTCCTAGGGAAGATTTCACTTTCAATCCCCGGCAACGACGCTAGAATGTTAGCACTCTATAAAAATTTTCGACTGATAAAACAAACGTCATTGGTAACCTACAAACCAACTTTAAAGTTGGGTACTGTTATCACACAAACTTGTCAGAGTCCTGTGGGTTTGTGGTTTCTACCTAAGTCTGTGTTTTTCCCTGTCTCTCTCCTTTCGCAGACCAATTCTTAAGTTTTCCCCCCTTCGTCTTGTAAAATCATTTTCGTTTGCCCCCTTTTGTGTTTGAAGTTCCTCAGTCTCCCTGTTTTCCCAACCCCTATCCAGTCGTCCAAGTATTTGTTTACATAGGCCGCAGTTGTAGGCTCAAAGCGTGACACTCAAAGCGGTCCGTTCTGGACTCGAATCAAGCAAAAAGGCAGGTTCGACTTTCAACGTCGGGAATTCCATGTGGAGTTCATATTAGCGGAGCACAGGCGTTTGAAATCTTAAAATTTGCACAAAGTATAGCATCGGAGCAAAAGGCCCGAAGAGAGCATGAGTCGAAGTCTCGATGCAATCGCGAGCTGTCGATCTTAAAGTGAATGGGTGGTAGCTAAATCTAGTGTTTGGGGAAATTGCTTCGGGATTTTTCGAAGTGATAAGTGCATAAAACTTCCAGAGAGCCGAAGACCGAACTCCCAAAGCAATCGTGGACCATTGATCTCAAAATTAGCAGGGAGTCGTTGATCTTAGCGACAATTCCTCCTGAAGGCCCAAAGTTCCAGAGTCCCGAAGGAGATCTCAATCGTCGATCTCAGGAGGGCCATGCGTCATCAGATCTATGACTCTGGGTAAAATCCCTTAGGAGCTCAGGTTTGAGATTTGATATTCCCAAAATCCAGAGCCACAAAGGGATGTTAGTCGTCGATCTCATGAGGGCCAAATGTCTTCAAATCCATAGCTCCGGGTAAAGGTAGCTGAAGGCATAGGAATTTTGAGATTTGATTTTCCTGAAGTCCGAAGACCTAAAGTAATTATCGACCATTCGATTCAAGAAGACACACGTCATTAGATCGCTAGATCTAGGTAAAATCACATAGAGGAGCCAAAGGAAAAGGAGCTATCACCTTATCCCTGGAGCACCAAGTTCATGGCAGCCGTCGGCATAGACACATAGAATCCGTCTAGCGCTGACACATGTCACTCATGTCAAGTATTTTAGACATGCTTTCTTCCAGTTTTCGAGTGACACATGTCACCTCTCCGTCTGCGACAGATCAACATGGTGACGTCAGGCCTCCACATCAGGTCATCCTCTGAGATATGTTATTGTTTAGTGCCAAAAGTAGCGCCCCATCCCAAGGTACACTTTTGGCAGATCCTAAAGTTGGTGGGCGATTAAGCTTGGTAGTGGTACTAAATCTAGCGAGTGCGCTCAGATCGTAGATCAGGACCAGACTTACGGCCACATTCCATTGTGAGGATGCAACATGCTCGGGCAATATTTCTGTTGAGCTGTCCCGCAATGGAAACCATGGTTTGGCAAAAGTAATACGTGGCGAAAGGTGCTAGATTGCGGTCTAAAAAGAGGTTTGAACCCAAACCACCTTTCAGTGGCCCCACAATCATGTGTTTTTATACCATTCTATCCAAGAGAAGCATGTGGCCGCGCCCCTAGCAATTAATCCATGTTTCAATCCTGAGAAAAGGAAGTTAATGAAAGTGGAGCTGGTGGTTGAAACCTTGGCTTGCTCTGTAAATGGAAGACATGGAAGGCCTGGTCGTGGGGACTGAACCGTCAGCCCATGGTACCCCTATGGAAAGATTTTCCTGAAGACCCATGCCAATATGATTTCGCATCTGACAGAGGGATACATGCACAATCTAACATGGGGCTACTCAGACACAAGGCTTTGAATGTAGTAGCCAGGTCACACTCCTGGTAGAGGTGGACTGGTCTGAGTAGAAATAGATAATTTTGATAATTTTTTAAGGTCGTCAACTGGTTGAGAAGAGCTCCCTATTTTGTAATGTTTTGATGCCAGAACTATTCTTTGGTTATGTATCGGATTTGAGACTTTCAGATTAATAGAAGTCAGCCTCTTTTCATCTCTTTGTAAAAATTGTGCTAAAACACTCAGGCATGGAGGATCCAATCCAAGGTTTTTATGTTGTTGTATTGTAGGTTTGATTGCAGTGGTATCATGACCATTTTTAGTCATCTTCCTTGTGATATTTTCCCCTGTTACACTGAATGGCTCGGGCATGGACGATCCAGTCGAGTGTTTTTAGCTGCATGGTAATGTAGGTTTGATCATTGTGCTGTTGTGACTATGTTGTTTGGACATATTTCAGTGTCTGAAGCTTGATCTTAAGAGTAATCGTGAGTCTGAGTTTTCTTCTCCAAGCTGCTTGAAGGCCTGATGCCCATAAAAGTCTTGTCCACCTTTCCTACTAAGTCTTCCCTCTGCTCACACTTAAACTATACTCACTGACTGAAGTTATTTGTGGCCCTCACTTCCCTGTGCATTTCTTGTTCAGTTATGTGTTGAAAATCATTCATATATTGAGTTTTGTCCATTGACCTCCACTCATATAAAACCAACATCCACCAAAAACTCTGATGGGTATTGGGCTTATCCTCCCACAATCTGAGGGTGACTATCATTGCTAACAGGTACTAGCCTACTCAGCTCAAAGAGGGATCTCTCCTGTCACTTGGTATTTCTTTGACAATCAATGGTTAGGTTTTGTTGTTTGGGGTATTTTTTATAATTTTGTTGGAAAGGAAGGGGAGGGACACTTAAGGCTATGGAGTCAAACTTATGAAAATGAATGGAAGCACTGGCTAGTCTGTAGAAATTTCCATAGGATAAAGGATAAATGAGGTGATAAATCTAAGTTATAATTTGTAAATCTGTAGAGTGTAGGAAGAAAATGAAACATATAACTGCATGAGAGCATTAAATAAATGAATTCTGAATTGGTTAGGAAGAACTTAACATAGTTTAAATTGATTCAGCCGAGAGCATCACAAGATGAATTATGGGCCTTTGACTATCCAATTTAAACATAAGATAGTGAAAATGAAATCAAAAATATAGGAAATACATACAAAGAGAGGAGACAAAACTCAGATCACCACCATTAGAATGTTTTCATGGAAAATTCAAGACTTATGCATGTGTATTCAATTCATCTTCAGAAAATTACATTCAAGTTCCGAATAGCTTAAAATCATGCCCTTTCACTTCTGCCAACACTAATACATTTGGAACCCCTAATATTTATACAAATTTGAGTTCCTTCTTTTTGAAACCGATTACAATAATTGAAATGAAACATTTTAGTTTCTGAAACTAATTACAATGATTACAAATGACAGTTTCGATTTTTTGAAACCAATTACAATAATTGGCATGAAAACGTTTCATGATCCAGCTTTTGATTCCTCTAACGCTTCAATTCTGTTCTTTTCCACTTGTTATGCTCTAGTCTTCCACCTGATCTGCCATCTTTAGTGACACCTGGACATCATTTACTAGACCCTGGAAAACTTCACTTTGTCTTACCAAGCCGTACTATCTCCTTCCATTCCAAGTCAGAAGGGATATCATAATCCATCATTTCTTTGATCAATATCTCCAGATCAATGCAAGAGGCATATGTCATGACTAGTATTCTAGTTTTGATTGTTTTGATTGTTTTGAACTGATTCAAAATCTCAAAGTCTGTAATCAGATGCTCAACCGGGGTAGCATCTTTCAGATTTTCCTCCAATGATTCAAACATGGAGTGATCCATTCTACACTGAGTGAGGTGAGGGTTGTATTATTCCTGTTCATGCAATTTTACCTTGCCATCCCAAAATGGTGGGAGGCCTTTGATAAACAATTCTTCAAACAAATCTTTGAACTCTTGCACACTTTGCTCCATCTATGTTGCCTTGGTTTGGACTAATTTCAATAGGTTATGTTTAGCATAAACCCTCCTGGCCCAGATAATCAATGTAGTCCTGCCTTTAACTCCAATAGTCTAAAGTTCTGTAGTAGGTATGGAGTTGAGTAGATTTATGGAATTTTGGGCCCATTCTGATGGATTGTTTGCTAAAGTCTCATTCACAACAGTGCACATGCTCCTCGCTGTGATGGCTATGTTGTATTTATCATTGATGAAATTTAAATACACTCTGAACTTGAAAGCTTCAGTAGTTATAGAACGCAGATGGTATGCTTGGCCCCCTGCAACAGGCCTTTGCCTCTTAATCTCATCTTCAACTTGTCTATCATTTTTTGCAGGACTTCATTCTCCTTTTGAAATTGAGCCATTATTTCATCCTTTTCTTGCATTTGTTGCTTCAATTTCTATATGCTTCCTTTCAGCCCCTTGATCTCCCCTTCTTTCAGGCTAAATTATGACATATCCTAGACAAGTCCTTCAGTGTTTGGCCTAGCTTCTGTAATAGGAGGTACAACTACAACCATGTTTGGAAATTATGTCTTCTCTTGTGACTGCTTCACCTTTTCTCTTTCAAGCTGCAATTCCCTATCCTTATAGTCCAATGCCTCCTGACGAAGTGTTTCATTTTCCTGTTCTAGAGCAACCAATTTTGTTGTTTGTGGATGCTCTTTGGAAGACATCTTAAATTTATTCTTCAAGCTTTGAATTAATTTTTCCTTTTCATCCAATGAGGATTTCACCCCTTGGGGACCTTCAGATTCTAGCCTCTTGACCTGAGTCTACAAATATCTGCTAGATGTTTTTTCTTGCCTCAACTGCCCTTCCAATTTCATTGCATAAGATGGCAACTTTGAATTATTCAAGCTTAAACTCAGGTAGTCAGAATACAACATATCACTGGTGTTCCTATGGAATTTGACTTTGTCTGGAGCGTTGATGTTGTCATACCTTATATTTATCTCAAATACTTTGTCTTCATCTAAAACTGCAATGTTAAAGGTCCTCTTCTCAATATCCCTTACTGTGAACATAGAAGATTTGTGCTGAGAAATATTTTCCACTTCAAGGACTAAATCCCTCATCTCACCCAGAGCCATGTTTCCTTTCTTAGCATACTGTTTTGCCAAATCTTCTTTAGATTGATAATTTTCCCCAGATGCTTTATCAAAGATGTGTTTATTGCTGCTAAAGGCTCTTGAGCTGCCTTCACTTCGGAGTTTGCTTTCCTTTTCAACCTCTACAGTGCTAGTACCACTCTCCACTATATCCAGATTTACTTGTTCTTTAGGCTCTTCCTCGTCTAAATCCATTATCTGTGGAGACTGTGTAATATTCATCTTCTTAGGAGCAGTCTGCTGATCACTAGTGACCATGGCCTCTAAATGAATTCTCTTGTTGTAAACACTCATATTAGGAACTTTGACTATCAGTTTGTGAGGATCTTGTTGTGTTTGACTTTGTTGCAGGGTTTCCTCCACTTGTTGTGTTTGGGTTAGTTGCAAGATTGCTTCCATATCAACACAAACTTTTAGGTTTGTGAGTTTATCAAAACCTGCAACATGTTCATGCTCATAAGGGGCATGTTTTTTCATAAATATTCTCTTGGATATGACTCGATGTGGATCATATCTCCATCCCTGTAGCTGTGCAAAACCAATTGCTTTGATCTTTGCTTGAATATGGGATAAACAAGATCTGGCTTTGACAATGAAAGGGTCAATGATAAAAGGGAATTTTATGTTGGAGGCTTTGTGCAACTTATGGAAATGCTATGTATCAGATATAATTATTTTCCTAATGAATTCAAGGGAAAAGACTATAGGGGTCAAAAAAATAGGCAATAGATAGGGGGGATTCATGACAACCATAAATCCAGATAACTGTTGAGTGCATGAATAGTACCCAATCCCCCACTCTATTCTTTGGATTTGGCTATAAATAGATCCTCATGTCATCCAAAAATCTAGATAGGTTAGTGTTGAAAATCAAATAGTAAACTCTAGACATGACTTTGTTGATGAAGATGAGTAATGTAATCCTTTTACATTCAGTTGATATAAGTGTTTCTTTAGGCAATTCTCTCTTACTGGTTTCTAGGAAAATCTTTAGCAAATAGGTGTAATATCTGAAATGCCTTAGAGAATGAAAATTCACTAGCTGTTTATGGATATTATCAGCTATGAATTGATCAAAACTGATGCAGACTGACAAACCAGACTTTGACTGAAAAAAGGTCAAAAGGAAATCGAGCATGACTTTGACCAAATGTTTCTCATTATCTAGACCTAAAATCTGACTCAACAGGGAACATAACCATTGGAATTCAATAACCATTATACTCAAATTCATTGGCAAGGACAAACTCCCTAAATCCACTATCTGTGGAGACTGTGTAATATTCATATTCTTAGTAGCAGTCTACTGATCACTGGTGCCCATGGCCTCTGAACTGCTTCTCTTGTTGTAAACACTCATCTTAGGAACTTTGACTATTTGTTTGTGAGGAGCTTGTTGTCATTGACTTTGTTGTAGGGTTTCCTCCACTTGTTGTGTTTGGGTTGGTTGCAATATTGCTTCCATATCATCACAGACTTCTAGGTTTGCCAGTTTATCAACACCCTCAACATGTTCATGCTCATAAGGGGTCTGTTTGTTAATCAATATTCTCTTGGATATGACTTGGTGTGGATCATATGTCCTTCCCTATAGCTGTGAAAAACCAAACTCTTTGAGCTTTTCTTGAATCTAAGATAAACAAGATCTGGCTTTGACAATGAAGGGACCAATGATAAAAGGGAATTTTAGGTTGGAGGTTATGTGAAACTTTAGGAAATGATCTGTCTCAGCTATAATTCTTTGCCTGATGAATTCAAGGGAAAATAATCTGGGGGTCAAAAAAATAGGCAATAGATAGGGGGATTCATGAAAACCATAAACCCAGATCACTGTGGAGTGCATGAATAGTACCCAATACCCACTCTGTTCTCTGGATTTGGCTGTAAATATCTCCTCATGTCATCCAAAACTTTAGGTAGGCTAGTGTTGAAAATCAAATTGTAAACCCTGGACATGACTTTTTTTATGAATATGAGCAATGTAATCCTTTTACATTCATTTGATATAAATGTTGCTTCATGGAATTCTCTCTTATTGGTTTCCAGGAAAATCTTCAACAAATAGGTGTAATATTTGAAATGCCTTAGAGAATGAAAATTCACTAGATGTTTATGGATATTATCAGCTATGAATTGATCAAAATTGATGTGGACTGACAGCCCAGACTCTGACTGAAAAAAGGTCAGAAGGAAACCAAGCATGACTTCGACCACATGTTTGTCATTATCTAGACCTAAAATATGACTCAGCAGGGAAAAAACCCATTGGACTTCGATAACCATTATACTCACATTCATTGGCAAGGATAAACTCCCTAAAAGATGTTCTGGTTTGACAATTGTCTGAAAAAACATATCTCAGACCTCTGATGGACATTCTTTATATACCCTAATTAGATTTTTTTCATTGAAAGGTTTGGACATTGTAGAGAAACACTCTGGTATACAAAGGGAATCTCAAATTGACAGACTCTCTACCCTACACATGACCTCGGATCCTTGTTTATTTATGACAACCTTTTATTCATGTGAATACTGTTCAACACACCAACCTATAAATTTGAGAAAAGGGAAAGCAATTTCGACAGCATAAGGGACTGTGGAGGCCTAGACTGCTTCAAGGAATGGTATACGCCTTCCTACATTATCAGATAGGTTGCTTCTAGACACAAAGATGGGTGAAATGGTGACTTTAGAATCAAAGACATCTGAATCTCAGTCAATTAGGGCTTCTTCATTCACCATAGGTTCTTGTTCTGTTACTGAAGTTATGATAGGATCCATGGCAGTGACGAAACATACCTGGAAATGAGCGAAAAAGGCATGGAATTGGTGTATTCTTGAGATACAGTGGAACGAGGGTGGTCGCACCAAGTTTGAAATGGTCCAATGTTCGAAAAATAATAAAATAACCAACAAAATTCCCTTTTATACGTTTCCAAATTTCGGGGGCATGAGGAAGTTGTTTGGGGTAACCTGGTTTTTACCCCGAAATGCACCTGGTGGTGCCACGTGGTCCCGATTGAAATCCACAGTTTAGATTCCAGCCCGCTTTCTAAAATTATCCTCCTCGCATCTTCTCCCCTCGAAATAATCCTAGACCATCGATCTAGAGATCTCTCGATCTATGACATATTGGGTCCCATCACCCTAGCGCCCCCGCTAGATTTAGCCTCTTCCTACCGAATTTATCCCTTTCCTTGATTTATCAGGCTTCCAAACCAATTTAGCACCTCGCTAAGTCCTGAGATCTTGGTTTCACAAATTTTTTTTAATGGTGATAACAAGTGGTACAATACTTCCTATCATACAACCACTAAAATGACCCCATATGAAGCAGTCTATGGCCAACGATCACCGACCAACACTACCTATCTTCCAGGCACATCCAAGGTCCAATCTATTAATACAATTGATCTGGATTTTATGAGTAGAATGAAATAACTATGATTATTAACAGAAGCTTAACACAGAATAACAGAGATACAATAAAACTGGTTTTCTATTCAATAAGGAAATAAGCTGAAACTATAAAATGCAACGAAAACAAGCATGCTGGAATGGTGACGGCTTATCTCTGGGAAGAGATGTGACGGCTGCACTCATTCGTAAGAAGATGATTACAATGAGGATTTGAAGGCCTTTTTATAAAAAACAGGAGTGTCAAAAACCCTAGACATCCAAAAACCTAACCCTAGGAGATGAAGCGCCAAAAGTCATGTGGGTCCCGTTTGGGTAAGTCAGTACATCAACTTCCTGGGGTTGTAACTTTTGCATACGATCTTCATTTTAGGCACATGATATCCCGTTAGAAATATCTATACGAGGACTAAAACTGTTGACAAAAATGTTATGAAAGAACATTTTGGCTGGTAGATACCCAAAAAAACGTCGTTTAGGGCCTCAAAATGGCTCCGGAAGTTTAGGACCCAAAAAACTGCTAAAATTAGTAAATTACCAAAATTGCCAGAAAGTTGTTTTGAGCTAGCTGGAAAAGGTGGGTGGCCACTGATATCCACCTGGATCAATCCTCCCTCCTTAGGAAGAAATGGTCTGCATTGCATTGAGTTCTCCCATTAGATGAGGAAATTTCTGCTGAATTTGGCCCTAGGTGAGCAACTTGCCTTGGTGTAGGAGCTTCCCTACTTTGACGACTCGATAAAGTTGGATCCTTTGTTGTCGAGTTCCCTTGATCTATGTGTCCACAATCTGATCACTGGATTCCTGTTGTATGCAGTCGAGGTTGAGCTCTATTGGTGTCAGCTGTTCAACTACGTCTGAGGTGTCCAATAATGGTGGGAAATAAGGCCGAAGGAGGTCCACGTTGAACACTGGGTGCAGGCCAAGGAAAGGAGTAATGTTGAGCTCAAAAGAATTATCCCCCACAACCTTGGTGATGGTGTATGACCCATAATAGAGTAGGTGAAACTTCAGATGGGGTCCTGCAAGGCATTCTTTCTGTAAGTGAAACCAAACTTTGTCACCCACCTGAAACTTATGTGGCACTCGATGTTGATCATGGTGCTGCTTGTACTTGTCATTGAACTTCTATAGGATATCCTGAACCTGTTGGCAAATGTGCTAGATCTGCTCAATGAACCGGGTGGCTTTTTCAGCTTCAGTTGGAGCAAGAGATGAGTCGGCCGAGGCGACTGCAAGGGGAAGTGCAACATATATGGGACCCAATAGTTGGAATCCCAACCCCACCTAAAAGGTGATGATTGAGCTATGTAGGGATCAGTTGTAGCTATGATGGAAATAGGGAAGACTCTGATCCGATGTGTGAGGGTGCTTGGAGTTATACATGTGTAGGATATGCATGATCATTAGATTTACGACCTCGTTTTGGCCATCTATCTGGGGGTGGAAGGCCATGTTTTTGGTGAGCTTGGTGTCCAACAGTGACCAGAGGCTAGACCAAAATGTGCTGAGAAATCAACTATCCCAATCTGAGACAATGGTTTGTGGGATTCCAAAATGTACCTAGACTCGTTAAAATAAGAGCTTGGTAGTGGCTTCTGTTATGATGCTCTTCTTCCAGGAAGCCAAAATCGCCATCTTAGAAAAATGATCAACAACCAAAAAAACACATTTAGTTCCTCGCTTGGTGGGTGGAGGCCCGACATGTAGTCCATTGAGATGGGATTCCCATGGCCTGTCAAAAGTAGGAAGAGGGGTGTACAGGCCCTGTTTCTTAGTGGTCGGTTTGGCAATAGTGCAGGCAATGCAAGACCTGATATACTTCCTAACCTCCTGTAGAAGTTTCAGCCAGTAGAAATGTTTATGTAGCATTGCCACTATATTTTCGACGCTGAAGTGTCCTGCCACTCCACTGTAGTGGGCTTCCTAGATCAGCTTCGCTCGCTTGATTGATGGAACACAGATATGGCCCAGACGACACAACAACCCATCCTGAAGATGGAAATTATTGACAACTATGTTTGCACCCAACATTTGGTAGGTGGTAGTGAAGTCCGGGTCTATCTCATAGAGTTGGGGCCATCCAAAGGTCTCATGGCCATAAGAGTCTAGCACCGTGGTGAGTTTTGTGACTCGCGGTCTAATGAGGCAATCAATGACAGGGTTGGTGCTTCCTGTTTTATACTTGATGTTGAGGTGGAATTGCTATAAGTATGTGGACCACTTTTGATGGAAGTCATTCTGTAATTTTCCTTGTGTCTGCATGCACTGTAGTGGCTTATGATTAGTGTGTATGACTCTCTCCTTCCCAAGAATGTAATGTCTCCACTGGTGGCAGGCTTGCACAATGGAGTACATTTCTTTGTCATAAGTAGGGTATTTACGGTCAACATTTGATAGTGTCTCACTATGATAGGCCACGGGGTGGCCATGCTAAGTGAGAACGATGCCCACAACGTAGTCTGAATCATTTGTCTCGATCTCAAAGGGTTCTTGTAGGTCTGGTAGTGAAAGTACTAGGGTTGAGCACAAGCACTTCTTCAAATCATTGAACGCTTGTGTTTGGGACTGGCCCCATGCAAAATTTTCCTTACCACCACCCCTGGTTATTTGGCTGAGGATAAATTTCTGTCATGAGGCCCCCATGCAATATGGGAGAATCCCAACATGAACCTATGGTAGAAATTAGCAAGGCCCAAGAATCTCCGAATCTCAATGAGTGTGGTTGGGGCTAGCCAGTTACTGATGACTTGGATCTTGGCTGGATCCACATGTACGCCATGCTGATAAATGATGTAGCCTAGGTAATGGACCCTGTCCATGTTGAAGGAGAATTTTTCCAAGTTGGCGTATAGCTTGTGCTACCGTAGGGTGTGCAAAACCTACTGAATATGCTGCAAGTGTTATGCCCAAGACTTGCTGTAAATGAGAATGTCATCCAGATATACCACTACAAAAGTATTGGTGAATGGTTGCAAGATATCTTCCATCATCCTCATGAAAGTGGCTGGAGAATTTTTCAAACCAAAGGGCATGACCAACCATTTAAAAAGGCCTTCCTTTGACTTGAAGGAGGTATTCTATACATTTGTTTGTTCTATCTAGACCTGGTGGTAGCCATAATTTAGATCAATCTTCCTGAAGTATTTGGCCCCCGTGAGTTGATCAAGGAGGTTGCCAATTTGGGGAATTGGGTACCAGTTTTTGAGTGTGATTTTATTCATGGCTCGACAATCAACGCAGAGTCGCTAGGTTCCATATTTCTTCTGTACCAGCATGATTGGGCTCCTGCAAGGTGATGATATGGGATAGATGTGCCCCTTTTGGAGCAGTTCTTGGATCTGTCTCTTGATCTCTGCATTCTCTAACATAGAGTGATGATATACTGGCCCATTGGGCAGTGGTGTGGCGGGGATCAGATTTATGGGGTGCTTGACCTAATAGTGCATAGGTACCCCAGTACATGAGGAGAAGATATCTGAGTACTCTTCGATGATTTTATATACTTGCTTCTGCTGTGTGGAGAGGTCAGCCATAGAGACCCTGGATGTGGCTATGATCTTTCACTCATTCCAAGAGTGAATCACGAATAAGACAAACTTCCCCATATGAGAGATGACCTTCCTGCATTGCTTGATAGAGATCAAGGAAATAACACTAGGTGGGACTGCCTCGGGTATCCTGTACAATTTTTTGTTGAAAGTAATAATTACACTACAAGTCCTAGAATCATATACAACATGAAGTTTACATAAATAAGTTTGTCCCAAAAGAACATCACAAACTTCGAGAGGAGAAAAATCACACAATACCTCATCTTTGAAGGGCTTGATGTCGTACGACAGTCAACACTGTTGGTTGACGTGGATATCACTTCCTTGGCGGAGCCATCCAATGGTGTAGTGTTGTGGGTGTAGCATTGTCAGTAGGGACAACTGCTTGACAACCTCTACTGAGATGAGTTTCTTCTGTCTACTAGTGACTACTTTGAGCGACAGTCAACAGTTTTATGCCAAGGGCTCTTATGGAAGTCACACCACTTCCCGGTATCTTTCTTTGTCTTTCTGGTGTACTTCTTTGCTTGTGGCTTGGACTGGTTGTCCAGATACTGTCCATTTTTTCTCTGTCCTTTAATCTATGGGTTGGGGCCACCCTTTCCTGGATTTTTCTCTGCGGGGTTCCCGGGCCCAAATTGACGCGTCTTTTGTTTGAGTTTCTGCTCTATTTTGATAGCATATTGGTAGGCCGCACCCAAGGATGAGATGTCCATAATTTCCATTTTGATCTAGATGTATCTATGCAGAACAACACTATACTTGAGCACTAGATGTCGCTATGAATATTTGATACCCATATTGGTGCACAAGGTATGGAAGATATTTGTGAACTATGACACTGCTTGGTCTCTTTCTTGCCGCAATGTGGTCCATTTGGTATACAAGTCGTCATAACTTCCAACAGGGTAGTATTGTTCCTTAATAACATCCTTGAAGGATTCCCAGGTTGTCATGACTGTAAATAACAAGGGTTCCTCTGTTTCCTTTTGCTCACAGAAAGTTTCCCACCAATATTTGACATGGGGAACGACTTTGAGTAGCGCAAAAGTAATCTTTTCTCTATTTGAAAAGTTATGGACAGAAAAATACCCTTCTAGTAGATTCAACCACTTGTCTACAGCATCTGTGTCTATCTAACTTCCAAATATAGGAATATTGAAGTTTATTTGTATCTTGAAGGGGGCGACGCCTCCGCTCGAAGAAGATGCGTTGCATGTTGGTAGTCCCCAAAGGATTTGCGCAAAACTATCCATCATCTCGTTCCTCTATTACGTGAGGGATTCCTCAACCAACATTTTGAAAGGATTTCTTGTCATGAGAGGTCACTTGGGCGTGCGAGAGCTTTGGTCCTCAAGAGAAACAAGCTCGATACCCAATTCTTTGTACTCTAACCTCGTTGGGGACTTGCATTAAGACGACAAGGAGAAGACCACTCTGATACCACTGATCTAAATTTTATGATAAGAACGAAAGGACTATAGATTATTAAGAGATGATTAACATAGAATAATAGAGATATAATAAAACTAGTTTTCTATTCAACAAGGAAATAAGCTGAAACTATAAAATGCAGCAGGAAACAAGCTTGCTGGAATGGTGGTGGCTTATCTCTGAGAAGATATGTGATGGTTGCACTCATTCGCAAGAAGAACATTACAATGAGGCCCTGAAGGCCTTTTTACAATAAACAGGAGTGTAAAAAACCCTAAACATCCAAAAACCTAACCCTAGGAGATGAAGCGCCAAAATTCATGTGGGCCCCATTTGGGTAAGTCAATACATCAACTTCCTGTGGTCGTAATGTTTTCATATGATCTCCATTTTAGGCGTATGATATCTCGTTGGAAATATCTATCCGAGGAATACAACTGTTGATGAAACTTTCATGATGAAATTTCCAACGTATGGTTCTCTGTGGCTCCAACCAGAAGCAATCCTCAATAACTGTGAATGCTAGCTGCATGGCAGAACTATCAAGGAAGTTTTGATCAAGTGGAAGGACACATCACCAAAGGATGCAACCTGGGAACCGACGACCATACTTTAGCAATTTTTGCACCTGCAACCTTGAGGACAAGGTTTCTTTTGAAGGGGGAGGGCATGTTAGGATCTAATCTGAACCCCTCTCCATGGGTCATTAGTTAGTCAGATATGTTCTCTATGTAATAAAGGTCGACATTAGTTAATAAGGCCTAATAAATAAAGTATAATATGTCAATGTAAGAAGACCTAATAGAAGCTTTCACTTCCGGAAAGATATTCCTATAGAAGTTTCCTTAGAAAGTAGAATTCGTAGAAAGTAGAATGAGTAGGAGGCATGGGATATTTGTTTTTGGGAGATTATTGTAATAGATCTCTGCTTTGCTGGAGTTTTCCCCTCGAAGAGGCAAGTGAACATTGCTATCATTAATAAAGGTGCTCTTTCTGGTGTTATTCTGGTATTATTCTGATATTGTTCTGGATATATCATTGTTGTTCTTCCATTGCTTGCTAAATGTTTTTGTTTTTCATATTATATTATATCTGGAATATTGCATGTGTTCCTCCTCCTTCTTGCTGTGGATTATTTATTTTTCTTTTAATCTTTAACTTGTGGGGGTTTTCTAAGTTCCCCCGAGGAGCGTTTCTTTCTTCGTCATCCCCTGAATGATTACTTTGCATTTTTCTTTGTTGTGATGTCTCAGGATGATGATTTATCTTGGGTAGAACACTTCTTCAAGAAACAATGGGAAATTGACCATTCTTCTCATTTCAAGGCTTACCTCTTTCCTTGTGATGTTCTATGGTACTTATGATAGTTTCTATATTTCTGAAATCTCCATCAGCTTCTTGAATATTAGGTTCATGGCTATCATTCTCCTCTTCTCCGCTTACAAATGATTTTATGAGTGCAAGGTTGAGCATGACTAAAATCAAATGATTGTAAAAAATATGACTAGGTTCAAACCCCTTGATTTCCTCTGCATACACCAAGTTGGAATGGTCGAAATAGGAATCATATTCATCAATCTTGGAAATTTCTCTAAGAAGAATTTCACCAACTTTCCAAGGAAGAGATATGAATTATTTCAATATAAACAATTTATCAGATTCATAATACGAAATAAAAAAGGCTTTTTCAATAGAGAAGAAAACCCTCATGATGTTGTAATCATCCATTTTTTCAAGAATTCCTTTCCCTTTTAGAAAAGATGACACCTCCAATGAGAGTAGGTAAGTATCTTCCTCAAATAATAACTACTTAAATTTAGATACAAAATCATTATATACTTCATAGAAATGGTGGCCAACCCTCTGTCTCCACAAATATTGATACCACATGGTCACATGGTCCACCTTTTTGTTCACCCTTCTAGAAATATTCAAACCCTTTAAAGTATGACAATAGGTGATAGAAAATACCAAGTAGGGTGACATATAAAAAAAATTCTCAGTCTTAAAATTTGTCAGATGTGCAGTAATCTCATTTGAAATAGTGTTCGCCCAGTCGAAGATTGTGTTTTCTTGAACTGTGAAATGAAATATATACAATGCCAATCGAGGAATGGTTTATGTAGAGTCTTGGTGAGCAATTTGAACAAATAACCAGGAAATTTCTTTATAGGTATTTTTCAAAGAACTTACTTGAATCCTGGATATGTCTTATGGCATTGATGTAGGATCCTGTAAATACTCTTGAAGAAGTTTGATTCCATTATTTTTTATTTTTAGAAAATCCATGGCTTCTTCTCCTTTGTAAACCAGGTTTGGCTCCAGTAATTTCAACATCTGTCTAAACATTGAAGGCACCAAGGAAAAAAGAGAACTACTCTGCAATGGGATGGCCATTTTGTTCTAAATGAATTTATCGATGCACTAGGCAATGATATCTTTTCATTTGAAGAACCATTCCTTGGAAAACCATGAGAACCATACATCATGTGTGATTCCATAAAGCCCTGGGCATGGACCATGAAAGATAAAATGAAAGGGGGTCCCCAAATATGGGTACTTGGGGCTAGTCTAATTTTAAGTCTAAGTTCTATTCATAGTCATAGTTGGTCTAAGTGCAAGTCCTAATCCTAATATATAGGCTCATGCCTCTCAAACAATGCATAATTGATCATCCTTTTCAATGTGGGCCACTTTTTAACAATATTCCATGTGGTGCATATCGAAGATATTTATATGAACAAAATTGGCTAGAACAATCCACATCTAGGGTGTCCCAGGAGGTGGGATGACCTACAAATGATTGGGGTGATTTTTTTGTAATAAGGGTTGTGTTGACGATAAAAATTGCAACAAGGATTTTGCCCGCAAAGTAATGCTGAAAGCCTATTATTTATAAACTAATTGTAACAACCCTAGTTAAATAACTAATTGTCAAAGATAAATTATTGTTTAAGGTTTCTTAAGTTTAATTAATTAAATAATTAATTGTCCTAATGTATATTAATTAATTAATTATTATTTATTAATAATAATATTAATTAATTATTGTTTAATGTATATTAATTAATTGATTAATTAATTAATTAGCTCATTAAATATTTGGGTAATGAATTAAAGTTTAATAAATTTTAATTTATTAAAAGAAAACTTAACCTATTGAAGGATGGAACCATTAAGGAGAAGGGGATAAGGTGGTTGGCAT
>JZKD02S0127960.1:393675-405290 GCA_000966675.3 Picea glauca
TATACCTTGGAATGATTAGGTGAAATGATAGTATAAGTCAAAATGCAGGTGATGAAGGGTAAAATAATAGCAAAAAGTATGGGCAAAAAGGGTACAATATGTGGTCCTAACAGCGACCTAATGGCATATGGATAATGCATGTTATATGTGGGTTTCGTTACTCTAAGCTCTAAATTCCATGTATGAATGGCTTGTATTCACTGTTATTACAATGCTATTGGCACCATGATTTATTACATGTTACACTTACATAAGACACATGTTATTCATAACAAGAGATAAAAGAAATATGAAATAAATCTAAGAAAAGAAACTATGCTATGCTATGCTATGCTATACTATGAGTAATTGAAATTTAAAAAGGGTTGATGTTAGTCCTAACTAGCAACGTTAGTGGCTACACGATTTTATTTGAGTTATATGGGGCACATGTGATATATGTTATAGTATGGTTTTGGATTAATGGTTAGTATGGATCGGGTGGTGCATTTGGAAATTAATGTATGCAAGTTTTGATGCATGGATTAATGGCATAGATTGATGTTGGTTGGCTATCGTGTACTACATAATTGAATGAAGAGAGGATGGAAGCGACATGCATTTACTGTACGTCACTCCATACTTATCCCACTGGCTATCAACCTAGCTTGGTTATTGTTCATTTGATTTTCATTGTGGTTAAGCTCTGATATGCAAGCGAGTAAGAAACGACTTGACCAAGATCGCATTTTTAAGGCCATTTGGTTACAGGTATGTTTTCTTCTCCCATCCATGAAATCACTCTATTTATAAAATGTAATATTACAGATATAAAAAGTATGCAGAACAGAAATAAAATGTTGAAATGGTAGATAAACAACAATATGACCAAAACAACACCACAATAACACCAAAATGATATTAGAATAACACCGAGACGAGCAATTCGATTACTAAGAGCAATGTTCACTTGCCTCTTCAAGGGGGAAACCTCCAGCAGAGTAGAGCTCTATTACAATAATATCCAAGACAACAGTTCTCATACCCTCAACTCCTATTTATACTAAATATGTCTACCAAAAGAACCATCTAGAGGAAGATCCTTCTAGAAGCGAAAGATTCTATTAGATCTTCTTACATTCGACTTATTCTTCCTTATTGCTAGGCCTTATTAATATTGACCTTTATTACATCAAAGTATATTGTTCTACCTATGTGAGGGGTTAGGTCCCTAACATGTCCCCCCCCTTAAAAACAACCTTGTCCTTAAGGCTTGAGATGTGGAAATTGTTGCAGAATGGTAGTTGGTTCCCAAGTGGCATTTGTTGGGGTCGTATCATTCCACTGGACTAACACTTCCTTGATGGTTCTGTTAGTGATTATTTTTGTATTAGGCACAAAAGTACCCAGGTCTACAGGTTGCACAGGAAGCACCCAAGCGCAGCGCGGGAGAAACCCTTTTTCCGGTAGCAAGTCAAGCGAGTGGGAAAAATATCGTTGGCAGCATCCAAGATCTATTTACAAAACAGATCGACGGTCATCAGGTTTTTGGAGCTACCAAGTTGCCCGAGGTTTAGCGCTAGAGGGAGCACCAATAGTTCAAGTTAGACTTGGGTCATCCGATCAAATTGGGACAGGTGGTAGCCAGTCGGTGTATCAGGGATCGGCGTTTCAGAAGTCAAGGAGCCATCCGTTCATTGCAGTTGAAATCGTCGATCGGCGAAATGCCGAAAGTGCCTTTGGCGCCGAGCCTACGATCTTAGCCCCAGGTCTTATCAAGCGAGCCTGTGAAGGGGGGACAACCCCTTTTGTAATAGCGAAGCTACCCCGGCCGTTCATCTCAAGGACACGCGGCACGCATCTATGCCATGTCGGCGTTCGGGAGTTTGAGCGGTAAGCGCTCCTTGCCTTTTCGTATTTCGAAACCCCGAACCCCGAAATGCCGATAGCGCCCAGAATTAGGCCCGTGGTTTTGGCGCCTGGTCATAAAGGAACAAGCCTCGAGGAGGGGCGCTAATGTTTAGCATTTGGCCACTCAAGCCGCAAAGCGCCGTAAGCAGTCTCAGCCGTTCATTTTTGTGGGGAACACGTGGAGACCATTAGGCCCTCCCAGCATTTCACCCATCGCAACTTTGAAAGAGAAAAGTCCTATTCCTTTCACATCTGTGAACCCCGAAGCACCGACAGTACTCTGGAAAATAGGCGTAGGGTCGTGGCCCATGGTCATTCAAGAAAGTAGAAAGGGTTGTACAAAATGGGGGCCAAAAGTGCCAAGTCGAGTCTCAGAAGATGGACACTGTGTTTTTCAGAAGCTGGTTCGACGTAATCGAGAGCCCGATACCCGCTGGAATTGAATGAAGAAGTTTCTTGTTTCCTAAATTTCGGGAGTGTTCCTGTTGAGGTTTCCCCCTCTGGTCTGGGATTAGAGGGAGAAATCCTTGTCACTCCCATTTCCCTTGAAGTTGCACTTCGACGTAGACCCAGGACCACATAAGGTTTTCCCACTCCTGGCCTTACTGCTCCACCTCTTGTTACTGTTGTCGCTTCTGCGCGAAGAGAAACATCCACCGATTTAAGCTCGCTAGCATTCTCCTTAAATCCCCTCTTGTTTCCCACTCCACTTCAGGACTCATTCCCAGTAGCCCCTTCACAAACTCCTTCTCCTCCAAGTTCTCCTCCACCTAATATCCCTATGGCAAGAGAAAATCCCCCTATGACCAGAATGGAGGCCATTATAACCACTAGGTATGCTCCCCTCATGCTACCGCAGCCTCCCAACGCCCTCCCAGCAGATGGTTACCTCAAAAAGATGCCCAATTTTACTGGTGAGGGGGACATAACTACAGAAGAACACCTAGAAGCCTTTTACAGTTTCACAGATGATAATAACATCATGCATGCAGACGTATGGATGAATATTTTTGTCCATAGTATTTAAGGCGAGGCTAGAAAATGGTTTAAGGCCCTGCCTCCTGGATCTATTGATGGGATCGAAGCTTTGGATAATGCCTTTTTGAGATAGTGGGGAGATAAAAAAGACTTCATGTATTACATGATAGAATTTGGGTCTTTGAAGAGAAAAGAAGGGGAGTCTATCTCCGACTTCTCCAAGAGATTCAATAAAATGTACCACAGAATCCCTGCTGAGATCAAACCCTCTGAAGCCTCGGCTAAGATCACTTACTCCAGTGCTTCCGATCCTGATTTCTGCCTATTGCTAAGGGAGAGAAGAGTTTCTACGCTAGCCCACATGCAGGATGCAGCCGTGGAGGTAGAATCTAATGTATTGGCTGTGAATCGACTTAGGAATGTCGGTGATAGAAATATGTCCAAGAACAGGCCTGAAGCTTCCTCATCCAGTTCCTCTCCCTGCCCCATCAGACAGATGAGACAGCTAGAGCACTAAAATCACTTTCTTCCAGAATGGAGAGGTGGGAAGTAGAAGGGAAACCCATCTACAGAAATCCAAAAAATGTAGATAGTAGGGGTTTCAGGAAGCCTAATAACAATATGCCATAGGTTTTTCCTAGGGAATAAAGGAACAGGGATAGGGATGATCAGAGGATTCAAACCCCCCTCCAGAACAACCTAGTTGATCATGAGGAAAGAGAGGAGATAGACAAGTTTGGTCTCGAAATCCACTGTATTGAAGAAGCTCCTCCTTTTCCCCATTTGACATAGTCTGCATATGAAGAATCCCTGATGAACATTAAAATCCATGAGTTGGGTAAAGGAGAAAAGGCCAGTGACACCTCTAACAGATACAACCTCAGGTCAAGAAAGAAAGAAGGGGACTTTGACAGCCAAGACCAGCCCCTCATGGTAGAAAGGCCTACTAAGTCTGCAACAATCACTACTAAATAAAATAAAGCTCAGAATGCTTCGTCGGCGGTCAAAGAACCTGTCTCTGAGGTAAGGGAAGATCCTAAGCCAATTTCCTCCTTTAATTTTGAGCATGAAATTCAAAAGATCAGAATTCTCGTTCCCCTCTTAGAGCTGGTTAAAAATGAGGACTTCAAAAGATCCCTCTCTAAGTTGTTGCAATCTGAGTCCCCCCATCCTCCCTATGACTCAGTGAACCTTCAATATGAGAAACCAGCTGTCATCCTAGGTCCCATGGTAGAAGACAAAGATGATTTGTCCCCTCCCTTCTACACCTCCCTGAACATACATGATAAAGTGTTGCATAATTGCCTCATGGATTCAGGGGCTTCCCATAACCTTATGCCCAAAATAGTAATGGAAGAATTGGGACTAGAGGTGACAAAAAATTACCATGATTTGTACTCTTTCGATTCAAGAAGAGTGTAGTGTCTAGGAGTCATCAAAGACCTGGTGGTTTCTTTGTTTCAACTGTCCATGAAGAGTGTGGTCATGGATATTGTGGTAGCTGATGTTCCCCCCAAATTTGGCATGTTGTTGTCCAGATCTTGGATTAAAAATATTGGAGGGACATTGCAGATGGATCTCACGTATGCCACCATTCCAGTCTTTGGAGGGGAACAAAGGAGGTTATATAGAGAAGATCAATTGGCCTACATTGTTAGTGATGAAGCAAATCCCACCAATCACCCCATCTTTGCACTTGACACCGACCTGGGGTCTAGTTTATTGCAGCTCACTGATGCTCCCAAAGACCCTTTCCAAGTTAGAAAGTAGCCCAGTCTTGATTATCCGATTCCCCCTCCAACCCCTTCCATGTGGAAGATGTTTTTTGACGGAGCTTCTTCTAGCGAAGGTGCTGGTGCTGGGGTAGTTTTCATATCACCTTGTCAAGAGGCCATATCCCTGTCATACAAGCTGGAATTCGAAATCACCAACAATGTGGTAGAGTATGAAGCTCTTGTTCTGGGTATGAGGGCCACAAAGGAAATGAGAATTAAATAAATAGCAATATTTGGAGATGCTGAGTTGATTATCCAGCAAGTCAGAAATGCTTATCGTGCTAATAATCCCAAGCTCAGGAATTACAGAAATGAGGTATGGGACTTGATTGACAATTTCTTCTTGGCCTTTAACATTTCTTTCATTCCGAGGGAGGAGAATACTTCATCCAATTCTTTAGCTGTCTCGGCTAGTTTTCTCAAAGTTCCTCTGCCGGCTAGGGTCAAATATGGCGTTGAAATAAGATATAGGCCCTCTATATCGGACAACGTCAAGCATTGGAAGGTATTTGAAGATGACCTGGAAATCAAAAAATTTCTCCAATCTGTTGATGAATTTTCTGTGCTGCACATTGATCAGGATCCCGACCCGGAAGGTAACTCTTGCCCTGAGGTGTTTTTAAATAAAATTGCTAATCACCAGATTATTCAGCTGCTCAACAATCACATTCTGAGAGGACTGGTCCCCTTGGAAAGACTGTTCGATGGGAACGATGTCGCCATAAAGGGTAAGGTTTCAAATGAAGATGATGATACAACCGAATGCAACATTGGCACACAGGAGGAGCCTAGGTTTGTCAAATTATCAAGTAGTTTGATCGGAGAACAGCGGGTTGAATATATTAGGTTGCTGAGAGAATTTTCTGATGTGTTCGCATGGACATACAAATACCTTAAAACTTATGACAAATCCGTCATTGAACACAATATCCCGTTGAAGGAAGAAGCTAAGCCATTCAGGTAGAAGCTAAGGTAGATAAATCCCATGTTGCTGCCTGTCATGGAGAAAGAAGTAAAGAAGTTGTTAGATGCCCAGATCATCGTCCCCTTGAGATATTCTGAATGGGTGGCCAATTTGGTTCCGGTAAGAAAGAAAAGTGGAGAGATCAGGCTTTGTGTCGATTTCAAGAATCTGAACAAAAGCTCAAAGAAAGACAATTACCCCCTACCTAAGATGGAACACATACTGCAGAGGGTAACTGGTGCATCCAGGATATCTATGATTGATGGGTTTTTTGGCTATAATCAGATATCGGTCATTCCTGAGGACAGGGAGAAGACAACCTTCACCACTCCTTGGGGCACATTCATGTATGCCAAAATGCCATTTGGGATTATGAATGCAGGAGAAAAATTTCAGCGAGCCATGGATATAGCCTTCATCGGAGAAAAAAGACCAGTTTGTAGTGATCTACCTAGATGACATCACGGTCTTCTCCAGGTCTGATAAGGAGCACCGCTGCCACTTAAGGAGAGTTTTCTCGAAGTGCCAGAGATTTGGTCTTTCCCTAAATCCTAAGAAGTCCCTATTTTCTATGAAGGAGGGGAAGTTATTAGGCCATATAGTATCAGCAGAGGGAGTGAATATTGATCCTAGTAGGGTAGAAGAAATTCAGACCCTGTCACTTGCCAGATCTAAGAAAGAGGTTCATGCCTTTTTGGGAAAAAATAATTTTCTAAGGAGGTTTGTCTCAAATTTTTCCGAGCTAGTGAAGCATATCATGGCCATGCTCAGGAAGGGAAACGAAGTGAAATGGACAGCTAAGCCCAAGGCATATTTTGACTATATAAAAAGGGCACTAACTAAGGCACATGTGCTGATTGGTCTAGATTATTCCAAGCTGTTCCTAGTTTTTTCTTTTGCTTCTTTCGATACGGTAGCAGCAGTGTTATTGCATAAAAATGAGGAAGGGCGAGAGAAAACCATTGCCTTCTTTAGCAGGGCATTAAGAGACGCAAAGAGCAGGTATGAAATCATGGAGAAACAGGCCTATGCCTTAGTGAAATCTCTCAAAGCTTTCAGAGTTTACGTCTTGCATTCAAAGATAACTGCATACGTCCCTTCAGCTTCTGTGAAGGACATCCTTGTGCAGCCCAACGTAGATGGGAGAAGAGGTGGATGGATCGCTAAAATCCTAGAATTTGACTTAGAGATAAAGCCCACCAAGTTGGTTAAGGGGCAAGGTTTATCCAAGCTACTGACTGAATCCAACTGCGAAGCCTTGGGAGTTAGTTTCATCAACACTCGCTCAGGAACTCAGCAAGCTGAGCTGCCCAGCCAACGCTCTCAAGATGGATTATCATTGGCAGACTGCGCCTGGTATCGTGACATTCTATACTTCCTGCAGGAGTTAAAGCCCCCCAATGGAATGGGTAAAAGAAAAGCAAGAGCTTTAAAGCTCAAGGCGGTCAGATATTGCCTCATTGACCAAATCTTGTACTGGAAAGACCCTCTAGGGGTATTTATGAGATGCCTGGACCCGCAAGAGGCCTAGAAGGTTATGTTTGATTTTCACAGTGGCCTTTGCGGAGGTCATCATTTTTGGAAGACCAAAGTTCACAAGATACTCCGAAATGGGTATTACTGGCCCACTTTATTCCCGGATGTCTGCCGGGAAATCAGAGCTTGCATCAAGTGCCAAAGGTTCTCAGGAAAACAACAGCTCAAACTGCTGCCATTGAAGCCTATAGTATCTTCAACACCTTTTCAGCAGTGGGGGTTGGACTTCATTGGAGAAATTCATCCTCCCTCAAGTGGTCAGCACAGATGGATCCTGACTGTAACGGATTATTTCACCAAGTGGATAGAAGTTGTCCCCACCAGAAGCGTATCACACAAAGTAATTATCAGCTTTATGGAGGATATCATAGCCAGATTTGGCTGTCCCAGTAGGATCGTCACCGATAATGCTGCTTCTTTCAAGTCTGATCCTCTAATTAAGTTCTTTGAGCAGTTCTAGATCTCACTAATTCACTCTACCCCCTTCTATCCCTAGGGCAATGGTTTAGCAGAGTCCTCCAACAAAAGCCTAATAAGGATCATCAAAAGACTGTTGGAGGACAAAAAAAGGGCCTAGGATTCAAAGTTGAAGTTTTCTCTGTGGGCTGATCGTGTGACAACGAAGAAATCTCTGGGCACTTCGCCTTTTCAGCTAGTCTACAGAGAAGAGGTGGTTTTTCCTACTCAGCTCGCCTTACCTGTGGTGAAATTCTTTCAAGACTATGAGGGAGAAACAGATCATATGATCAGAAGGATTCATCAGATAGTAGAAGTACAACATATCAGAGAACAGGTGAGGACCGCAGCTCATAGTCACCAAGAAAAGATCAAGCAGGCTTTCGACAGGAAGGTCGGGAAGAAAGAGTTCAAGATCGGGGACTTGGTACTTAAGTGGGATGCCCCCAGGCAGGATAAAGGAAAACACAGCAATTTTGATGCCCTCTAGATTGGCCCCTTCAAGATCTCTGAGGTTTTCTCCAACAACACGTATGGGTTGCAAGATCTGGAGGGTGAAGAGGTTTTCAGCAGCCCAGTGAATGGGCATTTTTTGAAGAAATGTTTTATTTGAGCCTCAGATGGCTCCCATGTTCGTAAATATTGTCCTTTAGTTCTTTGTTTACTTTCTTTTTGCGTGTTTTCGGCTTAATAAGTGACTCCATAGCTCAATAGCAACGAACTAAAGCTGCAGAAGGAGTTCTTAGAGCATCATAGGGATGACTCTATCCCCCATGGAGCCTAATGTTAGCGATTATTTTTGTCTTAGGCACAAAAGTACCCAGGTCTACAGGTTGCACAGGAAGTGCCCAAGTGCAGCACGAGAGAAACCCTTTTTTCGATAGCAAGTCAAGCAAGGTGGAAAAATATCATTGGCAACATCCAAGATCTATTTAAAAAACAGATCGACGGTCATCGGGTTTTCGGAGCTACCAAGTTGCCCGAGGTTTAGCGCTAGAGGGAGCACCAATAGTTCAAATCAGACTTGGGTCATTTGATCAAATTGGGACAGGTGGCAGCTAGTCGGTGTATCGGGGATCGACGTTTCGGAAGTCAAGGAGTTGTCCGTTCATTGCAGTTGAAATCGCCGATTGGCGAAACACCGAAAGCGCCTTTGGCACCGAGCCTACGGTCTTAGCCCCAGGTCTTATCAAGTGAGCCTGTGAAGGGGGGACAACCCCTTTTGTAATAGCGAAGCTACCCCGGCCATTCCTCTCAAGGACATGCGGCACACATCCGTGCCATGTCGGCATTCGGGAGTTTGAGTGGTAAGCGCTCCTTGCCTTTCCGTATTTTGAAACCCCGAACCCCGAAATGCCGATAGCGCCCAGAATCGGGCCCGTGGTTTTGGCGCCTGGTCATAAAGTAACAATCCTGGAGGAGGGGTGTTAATGTTCATCATTTGGCCACTCGAGCCCCAAAGCACCGTAAGCATTCTCAGCCGTTCATTTTTGTGGGGAATACGTGGCGACTGTTAGGCCCTCCCGGCATTTTGCCCATCACGACTTTGAAAGAGAAAAATCCTATTCCTTTCACATTCGCGAACCTCAAAGCGCCGACAGTACTCTGGAAAATAGGCATAGGGTCAAGGCCCATGGTCATTCGAGAAAGTAAAAAGGGTTGTAAAAAAGGGGGGCCAAAAGTGTCGATTCGAGTCTCAGAAGATGGACACTGTGTTTTTCAAAAGCTGGTTCGACGTAATCGAGAGCCCAGTACTCGCTGGAATTGAATGAAGAAGAGAAGAGGGTGGGTGAAACCTCGCCTCACTCATTTATTACAGAGTATGGATGTCCCAGCTAAAAGTATACCCAAGATGGTCCTCTGTACTGGTTCTTTTCATGAAAGCCACGCCGAGTCTTCAACTCGCCAGGGGAGCCTGCACACACTAATTCGGTATTTAAGGGCTCAGCAGCCCCCTGGCACGAGCCATGCATAATTAAGGTGGCGTGTGACAGGAGAATGCAGGCCATATTTGATTGAGGAGACGCCATACATTGAAGGTCCTAGGATTCCTCTACTGGGCGAAATGGGGGAAAAGTATATGTAGGCATTTGTGCCATTTTTGTAGGCATCGATGGTAGAGCAGAGCTCTCGATTGTAAAGTTTTAGCACAGACTCTAGTTCTTTGGTTATGCATCTGTATATGAGATTTCTTGCTTTATGACAGACAGTCTTTCGTACTTCGTCTAATTTTCGTCTCATTCTAAGAGAGTTCGTGAACGAATGATTCATGCGGATCATTGCAATTATGTCATGATAAAGGATTTATTTATGCATTATTGTATTCTCTGGTTTTTTGTGTTTGAGTGCAAGAAGATCTTGTGTTTGGATGCCTTCTTCTACAGTCTATTAGAAACCTGATGTTCACTACAGACCTTCACATCTCTCTGATATAAGTCTTCCCCCTACTCACCCTTACTATACCTCACTGTCTGAAGTTCATGCAAGACCTCACCTACCCATGCATTCTTGGCCTAGTTTCAAAGTTCAAACGATATCGTCTGAGTTCACTTCCATTCGATCACTCCTTTTTATACCCATTACAAACTATCGTGACATAAAACTGATAGGCGTCGGGCTCTGCTCCTGCAAGCAATCTAGGAGTGACTTCCGACACTAACAGGTTCACTGATGTAGGAGACGCTCACGCTGGTCCAAAATGACTTCTGGCTATAGACAAATGGATCCTTCTTCGTCCAACTCAGGAAGGTGGGTTTGAGTTTGGCACTTAGTTCCAATTACCTTCTTTAAGCAGGAAACATGAAAAATAGGATGTAGATTAAAATGACTGGGAAAAGATAACTGATAGGCCACCTATCCCACACTCTTGAGAACGGTATAAGGACCATAAAATTTGGGCACCAGTTTCTGACAATGGCCGCAATATTTCCATAATTCTTAACAAACTTGCGATAATAACATGTTAAGCCCAGAAATCCACGCAAGCATTTGAGAATCTTTGGGTGAGGCCAATATTTCATAGCTTCTATCATTTTAGGATCCACCCTGATGTCATGCTTGCCCACAAGATGACCCAAGTACTCACTACTACATCTGTGTGGATTATTCCATGAAAAATTTCCATGCTTCCACTAGTTACATCTTTTTTTTAAACAGGGCGGGATTTTCATCGATATTGCCATGAAATTTTGTCACACTATCCACGAAAATTTTATTTTAACCTAGTCGGGATTTTCATCTCTATAGCGACGAAAGTTCGTCTCTATTGCCACAAAATTTTGTCTATCTCATTGGTTGGTGTTAACGGCTAGTTTACTATTTGATCTATATATACGTGACTTTAAGAGACTTTGTGACACAATTTCTATAGTTGCAACACTGTTCTTGGCTTTTGTTTGAGCTGTTTATTTTTTCCGTCACCCACCGGTTGAACAAATCCAATTCTCAATCTACATAGCTTGGATTTTGAACTTGCAAGGTTAGTATGTTATTTTTTATTGATGTACTCATTTAACTTGTAGATTTTTGTTCAAATGTCCAAATTTCATGTAGCTTTTTTTTCCCTTGATAATATATTATATGTGTAGTACCATATTTCAAGTCTTTGGTTTATGGATCTAGTTAGTATATTCTATGGAAAAGGGTATGTGGATTCCATAATATGCAAGGTTTATGGAATCCACATACCCTTTTCACTTCCATTGTATCTATAATCTCTTTCTCTTTCCATTGATAAAGATATGGAATTGCTCTTGAAACTCAACCCTGATCGGTGAAATGATAGTAATTGATTGTCATTTTTTTTCTCTTTTATTTTTAAGACCTAACAAAAAAACACCAACAAAGCCTAATTGAAGCTTTGATACCACTTGTCACATCGCTAGTACCCAAAAGGGATCAGACTTGCATAAATTGAAAATAATATAACAGTGACAATAATGGTTGGGATACTTGCACACCTAATGGTTGGCTAGCACTAGTTACTAATTCAATTAAATGAAGGAAGAAATCTCCAT
>JZKD02S0127960.1:408960-430061 GCA_000966675.3 Picea glauca
TGAGGATTATTAATTTGCAATTTATTTTTTACTTGTTGTCCATGTTGCAGTTGAAACATCACAAGGCTATGTGGTGTAATGGTCATAAATTTTGTATCAAAATGTTGGATGATAACATAAAAACCTTGGATTGCGGGATAACTGCAGTGTTTAAGGTCACCAACATTTCTTCTAGAAGTGACAGAAATCTGGAAGAAAATGAGAATAGGTACTATGGCCATTTGGAGGATATAATTGAGTGTGATTTTAATTCCTTTAAAATTGCTTTGTTTGAGGTTAAATGGTACAGGCTACAGATGCATGAACTTGATCCTGAAAGAACTGTTATTGAGCATGATAATGGATTTACCATGGTTAATACAAGGGCATTTGAACCGGGTACAGAGCCTTATGTTCTTCCAAGTCAATGTGAGCAAGTATTTTACTCAGAGGTACCTGGTAAAGCAGGTTGGTCATACATTGTTAGATATGATCTAAGAGGAAGACCAGTAAAGTACAATCATGTAGCCAAGGATGAAGATAATAATGAGGAAGAAGATCATGATTATGTAGATCAGACGCAAGTGGCTCATGTAGTCGATGTGTCAGACAAAGAAGTTGAAGAAGTTGATCATCCAAATGTAGGAGACGACGATCTCATTGACGATATTGATAACTATAGTAGCGAAAATGACATTGATGGTGATGTTGATAGGAATGATTCTTTCACCAATATTGATTCTGATCCAGATCCTGATACAGATGTTGAGTTGGATGAAGATGAAGATGATTGATATTTAATTGTTATAAATAAGAGGTATGTGTTTATATCTTTTATATGATCTTTATATGTTTTTATTTTGTGAAGGAGATGAACTTATCCATTTTTTCCTTGCTATGCTCGAGGACATGGTTCTAAGTGGAGGCCATTTATTGTTGTGAGCTACACATGGGCCCTAATTGTGTATCCATTATGATCACTGACACAATATTAACAATTGAAATTAGAAAACTTATCTATCACAACAATTACTTGGGGATGCTGAATACATTAACTTATCAAGACATGTCAAGTACATTTTGAAACTTGGGAGTTATAATTAATTAAGGAAAAGTTTGGCTATAAATATTGTTAACACATTGTTAGAAGTTGATGTGAGCATCTAGGAGGTCTAGAGTTGCAAGAACACATGTTAGTATATTCCACACATTTTCTAGCCATTTTGTATATATACAACACTTTAGACATTGTCTAATATATACTCCCTTAATCTCATATACAGTCACACAAAACCTTTAACAATATCAATGTAATAATGTCAATGAACACTAGGATCAATACTGATCCCATTATAAGCACGCACATGACATTATAATGTGTCAATCATAGGATATATAATCCAAATGGTCCAAAGCATATAGTTCCAAATCATGTATCTTGAATTCTAACACATACAAGACACCTCTCCATTCTAACACAATGTAGGGTCCATGAATGATGAATTTATTGATGACAATGACTATACTAACGATGATGATGATGTTGGAAATGATGATCATCTTCATTATTCTAATCATTTTCATCTTCATCGTCATCATTGTATAATCACATGATGATATCAACATCTTCCAAATATATATTTGCACCTTATGATCATATTTTCCAAAGGAATGCATTGTAATCCAATCACCTTTTTGTTGTATAGTACAATAATGAATCTCAATTCATTGTTCGTGCCATGACATTAGCATTATTGTTTATGAAAATAATCTATATGATGCAAGCTTATGATAAGAAAAATATTATAAAATTATGAAAAATCAATGAGATAAAGGTTTTAACAAAGTTAACATATAAATAATTTTTTCCAATCCTATTACATCCTTTAATTGCCTCTACTCGCATTCCTAGTTTTGTTGTTATATTTAAACCTAGCTTCATCATGAGATATTTTATGACCCCTATTCACTTCTTTGTTAGGGTTTTTCTACCTCTTTTTTCATAGTTGCACATTCTTGTCTTAGTTTTGGTTTTGATTTTCTCTGTAGAGTATTAGTTGTGATAAACTAGAGAATTATGGCCTTGATAGCTCTAGGTGCTCTAAATGATCCTAGGATATCCACTTTGATGCAGGCACGTACCTTCTCACAAGATCTTCTCTTCTTCTATGGCCCGAAGAACTCAAATGTCCTTCTATTTCCCTATCGGGAAATCTGTACCCACAGAACTCTCGCACAATCCCCTTTCTTTACTTATCGGGGAATCGGACTTCATGGGATCGCGAGCTCAATGGTCAAGCGCTGGGCTCTCGAATCCCCGAGACCCGATGACCAGTCAACGTTGACCCTTAACTTTCCTTGTCGAAACTTCTGCTATCGCGATTTTGCTACTCGTGATACCAAGCAACGCGGTTCTCCGACTCCCGATGCCCGATGCACCAAAACTCTGATGCACGCATGAGCTGTCTCTTCAACTTCCCGTCATTTCTATCGGGATTTCGGACTTCACGGGATCACGAATCCTAATGCCAAATGTTTCGGGACTTTACTTTCCCCGAAATCCGATATGGTGTGCCACCTGTCCTCCACCAACTCTTGTGGCCCCACTATCCTTTCACCGTCAGGATATCGCGTTTCGCGATTCCACACTACCGGAGTATCCTACCCTCAAGACTCCCGATACCCCAAACCCCGACTTCGTCAGGCCTTATGACACGCGTCCCAACTGATGGACGATTCAGATCGGTCAGGATATCGCGTATCACAATATCACGATTCCTAATGCACTTTTTTCGAGACTTCGACCCACGAAACCCCAATACACGATCCTACATGTGGATCCAATGGCCCTGACTGACTTGGATCAATGGCTCTCCCCCTCCTGAGCTTTTAGCCTATAGGGAAGATGACATCATATCTTCCTTGCACCTCCGCAAGATCCTACGTCCCACTGAGATTCACGGATTCTCCTCGAAGAATACTGACCGTCTATCTTTTCGATGAAACCTGCGAAATGAACCAAGTACTTCCTCCACGAAGACTTATTCACCCGCGTGCAGACTTGCGCACTTCTTGCCAACCTTCAAAGCACAATTTCTCTGCACTGTCTTTCAACAAACTCAAAGGCCTATCCTTCCTGAGCTTTTCCACTACTTTCAAATTCTCAAAAAGAAACTTCTTGCTCGCCACTGCCTGCAACCCTTTAGCCACGTCTAAGTGTTGAAGTCTTCGACTCTGCGCACGCCTACAGCAGCAGTCCTTCAATACTTCACTCAGGTTCGCAACCCTAAGAATTTTATCTTCCTGCTCACTCCTTGCACGGCTCCTGTAACCCAAATTCACTTCTGGGTGAACGAGAATCAAAGTTATCTCTATTGAACCCTCTGTCAACGCACTCCTTGCGGACAATTCAAATGCACTCCTTGCAGGAATTCTCTGGCTCAGATAGAGAAACAATTGAAACTCATTCTTTCTTCCCTTCAGACTTCAATTCAGACATGAAATCATATACACAGCATATAAAAGTAAATGCATAAGAGGAAACAAACAATTCATGAGCACATCAACATCAATACACAGAGAATCAGACACAAACCCATGAATTTGAACGAATCTTCTTCAATTAATTCAAATATCAGTACATGGGTGTTCTCTACACAACTCTCTACTTGCTCTTCTTCCTGAATGCTTCATCTAATGATACAATGCATAATGAGGGTGTCTATATCCCGTTTCCCTCTTTTCTTCTAAAACTATCTTGTCTAGAATTAAAATTCTACCTACTTGCATTAACTACTTTAAATGTCGTCTATCTACTAAGGACGAGAGATATCCTCTCAAGGTCCATTACAATACATAAAGTGCGCCTCATTAAATTATCACATTAATGTCCACGCAACAGTTTCAAGGTGTTTTCAAAAATTTGTGTTGGATGCCTTCCAGCTGTCTTTCGCTCCCGTGCTGGCTCGCTTGACATGGGAGATGCTCCTGCATCATACTCCCTCACTTGAAAACTTTCATGGGCTCCTGTCCATGAGATCCTACACAGTTTGTCCATGCTTCAAAATCTCTGCTTTAGTCTCCCAGCTGGCATCTTCAACTGGATGGTTTTTCCATTTGACCAGATACTCAAAGTATTCTTTCCTTCTGGTCTTCTTGCCAATTCTTCTGTCCAGTACGCACTCCATTTGTGGATTCTATGCAACTGGCATCAGTTTCGTCCACTAGATCACTGGTTGCTCAGTTCTAGTCCCTGCTTCCTCATCTTTATATGGATATAAATCCGCGACATTGAATATCAGAGATATTCCGATCCCATCCAGTAACTCGATCTCATAAGCATTTTCCCCCAATTTCTTCAAGAACTTACATGGCCCGATTTTCTTCATTTTCAATTTATTATATCTTCCCCTTGGGAACCTCTCTTTCCTCAAATGTGCCAGAACTAATTCACCAACCTCGAACTGAAGTTGTCTCTTCTGTTGGTCGGCTCTGCGCTTATATTCGTGACTTGAATCTAGCAGTCGCTGCTTCACCTTGCTGTGAAGTTCCTTCATCACCTCTGCGAACTCTTCGACACTTGCGCTTCTAATCGTAGTCTATTTTGAATCCCTTAATTCAGAAAATCCCCTTCGCTGTGTTCCATATAAAATATGGAATGGACTTTTCCCTGTGCTCCTGTTCACTGAGTCATTATATGCGAACTCCACCTGTGGTAATATGTTGTCCCACTGGCTATGGTGCTCCGCCACCAAGCTTCTCAGCAAGTCTCCCAGACTTCTGTTCACCACTTCTGTTTGCCCATCCGTCTGAGGGTGATAAGATGAACTAAACAACAAGTTAGTCCCCATCTTCTTCCATAATGTCCTCCAAAAGTGCCCTATGAACTTTGTATCTCTGTCCGAAACTATACTTTTGGGTAAGCCGTGAAGCCGAACGACCTCTTTGAAAAATAGATTTGCGATGTGAGTCGCATCACTAGTTTTCTGGCATGGGATAAAATGTGCCATATTGGAAAACCTATCCACTACTACAAAGATTGAATCAAATCCTCTTTGCGTCCTCGACAATCCCAATACGAAATCCATGCTGATTTCATCCCACGGCCTCTCGGGTATGGGTAATGGTTGATAGAATCCTACATTCTACTTTCTTCCCTTTGAATGCTGGCAAATTCTGCATCTGTCTACAAACCTCTTAACCTCTGACCGTATCCCTGGCCAAAAATATGACTCACTCAGCTTTGTGAATGTCTTGTCATGACCGAAGTGTCTGACCAATCCTCCACTGTGTTTCTCCTTTAATAGATTCTCCCTCATGGAGCAATTTGGAATACACAATTGATTGCCCTTAAACAACAATCCTTCCTGGATCACGTACTCTATCCACTGGCTTCTGTCTCTGAGAACTGGATTCTCAGCTGCTTCATATGCCTCCTTAAAATCTGGATCATCTCTGTACATTTCCCTGAGATCATCAAAGCCTAGCGTCCTGACTTTGAACTCCTTCATCAACAAACATTTCCTGCTCAAAGCATCAGCAACTTTGTTAGCAGTACCCGAAATATGCTTAATTGCAAAAGTGAAATTCTGCATGTATTCGACCCACTTAACATGCCTCTGATTCAACTTCTCCTGTTGAGTCACAAATTGTAATGCATGGTTATCACTATATAAAACAAATTCCTTTGGAATCAAATAGTGCCTCCATTTTTTCAATGCCGGTATGATGGCATAGAATTCCTTATCATACGTGGAGTACTTCAATTTCGCCTCATTCATCTTCTCGCTGAAATATGCAATCAGTCTATCCTCCTGACTCAAGACCACTCCTATTGCAAACCCACTTGCATCACATTTTACTTGAAACGTCTTTTGGAAATCCGGCAACACCAGAACCGGTTGTTCCGTGATCTTCCGTTTCAACAACTTGAAACTTTTCTCTGCCTCTTTAGTCCAGTGAAAAGATTTATGTCTTTTCTTCACTATGTCCACCATCGTTGCACTAACCCCACTGAAATTCCTGATGAACTTCTAGTAGAAACTAGCCAGTCCGTGAAAACTTCTCACCTCAAATATGTTTCTCGGTGATGGCCAATTCTTAATTACCTCTACCTTATCTGGATCCATCTTCAATTCATTCGCCGAAATAACAAATCCCAAATAAATGAGTTTTGTCTTCATGAATGAGGATTTCTTCATATTTATCAACAACTTCTCCTGCTGTAGCTTCTTCATTACTGTAGCTAAATGCTTCAGATGTTCTGCCTTTGTCTTTCTGAAAATTAATATGTCATCTAGATACACAATGACAAACTTCCCGATGAATTCCTTCAGGACTTCATTCATCAATCGCATAAAGGTACTTGGCTCATTTGTTAAGCCAAATGGAATAACAAGCCATTCATATAGTCCTTCATTGGTTTTGAAGGCCGTCTTCCACTCATCTCCTTCCCTCATGCGAATCTGGTGATATCCGCTTTTCAGATCAATCTTTGAAAAGTATTTTGCCCCACTCAAGCAATCCATTAAATCGTCCATCCGCGACAATGGAAACCTGTACCTGATGGTTATCTTGTTGATGGATCTTGAGTCAGTACACATTCTCCAACCTCCATCTTTTTTTGGATTGAGTACCATTGGAACGGCACATGGGCTCAAACTTTCCCTGACCAATCCTTTGTCTAGCACCTCTTGGACCTGCTTCATGACCTCTTCATTTTCTTGCGACGTCAACCTGTACGCGGATTTATTTGGAAAAATAGCTCCTGGTATGAGGTCTATATGATGACTCACAATCCTCATCGGTGGCAATGAATGAGGTAATTCGTCCACCACGATATCAGCGAACTCTTCCAGTAGTTCTTGAATCTCCTCTAGTAGATCATCCACTCTTGTGCTAGTCAGAACAATCCTTGGTTTCCTGACCACAAAGAATTGTGGATCTTCTTTATTCTTCACCTCCATAAGAAGCTCCTTCCCACTCATGAGAAGTATAGTATTTCTCACTTTTGGTTTTACCTCCTTATCTTTTATTGGAAGCAACATATGGGTTCTCCCATTCTTCTCCAGGGTATATGTTTTCATTCTCCCATCATGAATCACATTTTTGTCATATTTCCATGGTCTACCCAGCAATAAATGACAAACATCCATGGGAATAACATCACATGAGATCTTATCATTATATCCTCCTATTTTGAATTCAACTAAACATTGTTTAGTGATAGTTACCTGGTGTCCCTTTTGTAGCCATGAAACTCTGTATGGGCTTGGATGATCAGTCGTCTCCAACTCCAGCTTCTCTACCATCTCTGTAGAAACGAGATTATCTGTGCTACCGCTGTCCACGATAACCTTGCATACCTTGTCCTTAGTCTTGCAAGAAGTTCTGAAAAGTCTGGTCCTCTGGGCTGAGTCCTCCACCTCCTTCTTGGGTGTTAAGAGAACTTTACGCATCATCAGTGACCTTCCGCCTTCAACATCTTCTGCTTCAACATATCACCTCTGTGCCTCGGCGATGTGAGCTTCTCCTCCAACTTTCTTTTTATCTGGACACTCATAAGACTTGTGCCCATTTTTCCCACATGTGAAGCATGTGATTACTCCACCTCTTCCTCTTCCTCTACCTCTGGTACGAGGAAACATATTGTTATCAGCGCATCCTCCGCTCTGCTCTGTATGCTTCCTTATTTGTTTATCATGTTGGCCTCGCTGTGAACTTCCACCTCTCTCTACTCGAGTCTGAGGTTTCTTCCAGTCGTCCCTGGGCTTCTGGGTTCTTTCCTGGGAAACTGATTTGCCTCTGGGCTGGCTTCTGCCTCGGCCCCTCTGACTCTGCTTTCGGCTCAGTTTCTCCTCAGCTTTCAGAGCCATTTGATAAGCATCCTCCACCGTTCGGATGGTTACCATGCTCATCTCATCCTGGATATCATATCTCAGGCCATTCATGTATCTGGCAACTTTTTCATCATCACTTTCCCAATGACCTGCCCTGATGTTTAGTCGATAGAATTCCTCCGTATATTCTTTTACTGTCATCAGCTTTTGTCTCAGGTTCTGCATCCTCCTAAACAGAGTGATTTGATAATCTCTTGGGATGAACTTTGCCTTCATCTTTGCGATCATTCGATCCCAACTTTTAATTTTCTACTTGCCCTTGCAGCGTCTATCTGCTTGTAGCTCGTCCCACCATAATTCTGTGTGTCCCTTCAATCTCGTGACAACATGCCTGAATTTCTTATCCTCTTCGATATCTTCATAATCGAAGTATGTATCCAGAGCTCTGATCCAATCTAGAAGCTCCTCTGCATCCAGATTTCCCTCATAGACTGGAATTTCCATCTTCGTTCTTGCACCCATCCGTGAAATAGCTTTGATTAGACATTCATTTGTTGTGTCCTCGGCTGCAACTTCTTCCCCATGTTCATCTTCAATTTCACTCTTGGAATCGCTCAGATCCCCTGCACTAGCTATGCGCCTTTGCACTGTCTCCATGTCTTCGAGTTTGGCTCGAAGATCACGCATTTGTCTCTCTATGGTTGGATCTGCCATGGCATTTCCCTATCCTCTGGATCGAGTGACTGTCTATCTCTCCTCAGCAGTATGGTGAATTTCCTTATTCTCTGCTACAAAAAGCAAAGAAATGTTCTCGCTCTGATACCACTTGACGTAGGCATGTACCTTCTCACAAGATCTTCTCTTCTTCTACAACTCGAAGAACTCAAATGTCCTTCTATTTTCCTATCGGGAAATCTGTACCCATAGAACTCTCGCACAATCCCCTTTCTTTACTTATCGGGGAATCGGACTTCGCGAGATCGCGAGGTCAATGGTCGAGTGCTGGGCTCTCGAATCCCCGAGACCCGATGACTAGTCAACGCTGACCCTTACCTTTCCTTGTCGAAACTTATGCTATCGTGATTTTGCTACTCGCGATACCAAGAAACTCGGATCTCCAACTCCCGATGCCCGATGCACCGAAACTTTGATGCACGCATGAGTTATCTCTTCAACTTCCCATCACTTCTATCGGGATTTCAGACTTCGCGGGATCGCGAATCCTAATGCCAAATCTTTCGGGACTTTACTTTCCCCGAACTCCGATACGGTGTGCCACCTGTCCTCCACCAACTCCTGTGGCCCCACTATCCTTTCACCGTCGGGATATCACGTTTCGTGATTCCACACTACCGGAGTATCCTACCCTCAAGACTACCGATACCCCAAACCCCGACTTCGTCAGGCCTTATGACACACATCCCAACTGATGGACGGTTCAGATTGGTTAGGATATTGCGTATCGCAATATCGCGATTTCTGGTGCACTTTTTTCGTGACTTTGACCCATGAAACCATGATACACGATCCTACATGTGGATTCAACGGCCCTGACCAACTTAGATCAATGACTCTCCCCCTCTTGAGCTTTTATCCTATAGGGAAGATGATGTCATATCTCCCTTGCACCTCCGCAAGATCCTACGGCCCACTGAGATTCTCGGATTCTCCTCGGAGAATACTGACCATCTATCATTTCGATGAAACCTACGAAATCAACCAAGTACTTCCTCCATGAAGAATTATTCACCTGCATGCAGAATTGTGACACTTCTTACCAACCTTCAAGGCACAATTTCTCTGCACTGTCTTTCAACAAACTCAAAGGCCTATCCTTCCCGAGCTTTTCCACGACTTTCAAATTCTCAAAAAGAAATTTCTTTCTCGCACTCCCTACGGCAACCCTTCAGCCACGTCTAAGTGCTGAAGTCTTCGACTCTGCACATGCCTGCAACAACATTCCTTCAATACTTCAATCAAGTTCGCAACCCTGAGACTTTTATCCTCCTGTGCACTCCTTGCACAGCTCCTGTAACCCAAATTCACTTTTGGGTGAACGAGAATCAAAGTTATCTCTATTGAACCCTCTGTCAATGCACTCCTTGCGCATAATTCAATTGCACTCCTTGTAGGAATTCTCTGGCTCAGATAGAGAAATAATTGAAACTCATTCTTTCTTCCCTTCAGACTTCAATTCAAACATGAAATCATATACACAACATATAAAAGTAAATGCATAACAGGAAACAAACAATTCATGAGCACATCAACATCAATACACAGAGAATCAGACACAAACCCATGAATTTGAACCAATCTTCTTCTATTAATTCAAATATCAGTACATGGGTGTTCTCTATACAACTCTCTGCTTTCTCTTCTTCCTGAATGCTTCATCTAATGATACAATGCATAATGAGGGTGTCTATATCCCGTTTCCCTCTTTCCTTCTAAAATTGTCTTGTCTAGAATTAAAATTCTACCTACTTGCATTAACTACTTTAAATGTTGTCTATATACTAAGGACGAGAGCTATCCGCCAAAGATCCATTACAATACATAAAGTGCACCTCATTAAATTATCACATTAATGTTCGCGCAACAGTTTCAAGGTGTTTTCAAAAATTTGTGTTGGATGCCTTCCAACTGTCTTCCACTCCCGCGCTGGCTCGCTTGACATGGGAGATGCTCCTGCATCACACTTGGGGCACAACCCCAATTTGAGATCAATAGATTTGGTGGAACAATGTTAGAAAACTAAATAAATGGGCAAAAAAATACACTATCAACCAACAATCAAAGCTAGGAACAATGATAAATCAAAGAGTTCATCAGTAAAATAGACACAACTAAACATATTGTAATGACAAGGATGATATCATGATGATTTGGTATTAATGAATGTACTCATAATGTGTGATGATGATGATGAGAAAGAGATGAAGGAGAAGAGGGAGAGAAGGAGATCAGATACAATGATGATATTAATTGTACTAATTATGACGATGATAATAATTGTACCAATGATAATGACAATGATGACAACAATGACCATGACGACGATGATGATGACGATATTAATTGTACTAATTATGATGATGATGATAATTGTACCAATGATAATGACAATGATGACAACAATGACCATGACGATGATGATGATGATGACAATTTTTCTTTCTCACTGATAATGATGATCGACGATGATTGTATTGATGACAATGAAGACCATGACAATAATGATCATCGTTGTTGTCGTCGTCATCATACCCATTCTCAAGGGTAAAATACCCATTCTCAAGGCCCATCCTTATGATTTCCACACATGATAGTTGACAAATCAACATCCTCAAGAATGAGAGGTCAATATTTTTCAATTAGACTCTACTTCCTCATCAATAGAACTTGTTATATATGACACTTGGAACCATAAAAAAATCATGGGAGGTTAATCCTCTTCAACTCCACTTATAATAGTCAACAATTAATGACCTGTCTTTTGCATCTCATGCCCAAGGGCACTCTCAACTCCATTATGAATAATGCTTTGCATGGGAACTCTAATGTCGTTCATCCTAACTCAGCATCGTATCTTTTGGATCTCATGTCTAGGGACATCCTCAAATCCACTTGTGATAATTTTGTGCATGTGAAGTTTAGTACTAACCATTTTAACCCAACAACATATCTTTTGAATCTCATGCCTAAGGGCATCCTCAACTCCAGTTACAATAATTTAATGTCTGGTCTCTCTAATATTATATATGCTAATTTATTGTCCTTTACTATGAATATAATGCATAGGGCCATCTAGAAAACACCAAGCCACACTCATGCTAAGTATCCAACCCATGTCTATGGCTAAGAATAAAATGTAAGAATTTTCCAAATGTTCCTCAATTCCTCTTGTAGAAATTTAATGGTTGGGATCTCTATTATTAACAATCTTAATGAAACTACTTATATTTTGGATTGAGTCATTCCTAGGGTCATCCTTAAAGCATTAATCCATTCTTGTGTCAGGAATAAAACCTATTTCCATGGATAGGAATGGAACTCAATATTTATAAATTATGTATAATATCTATATATATAATATATATATATAAATAATAAATAAATAAATGAAAATAAAACAACATAAAACATAAAACGAAATACAAATCGTGCGCGCCACTATACACAGTGGCACACAACAGTGAGTCACGACCACTATACACAGTCGTACACCAGGGGTTACACACAGATTTGGAGCTGCTCGACGCACTCACCACTCACCACTATACACAGTCGCACACCAGGCGTTATGCACGCAGGCTAGGGCATGAGTATTTGCACGCACGGGAGGAGGCTAGGGCACAATATTTTCTCTCTTAGTGGAAGGGAGAGGAGGACAGGAGAAGAAGGATAAGGAGGGAGAGGTGCACGGGAGGAGGGCACATGGTTTTCATCCCCATCCATGCTAAATGTCCTAAGACTCATTCATACTGTATTCTAACATTATTTTATTCCAATCTAGGCTACCAATAATGTTAGGGTATTTACCTTACAAAGTTGAGAATTGTGTGGCATAGCCCAGCCTGGTAGAAAAGATTATTTTAGGGTAGCCTAGATGTTACATAATTTCATGGTAGTTTTGTATGTTTTCTCTCCTTCTCTATCAACATTCAAGCCTTTAGAATCTTATCCCTCAATATCTTGATCAAGATCCAATTAAAGGTTATTTGGATAAAATTGTGTTAAAGTATGAGAATCACATTTGGACACAACCTTTGGACTATGAACATATATCATTGTATTGTAGATTTTTTTATTGGCATGGGCACACGACAACCTCATACTTGAAGAAAAATGTATCTTAGATTAAAAACTGGTCAAATAGTAACCCACTTGGTGGACTGGGTGTTCAGTGACCAATGGGTGGCTCTACCTTCATATTCAGAGGTGTCTATTCCTGGGACTTTAGTGATTGAACCTAGACCACCCATTGAAATGGGAGATGTAAGCATATTTTTTTTTCATTTAGAGGTTCGAACTCCACATTTAATTTAGTCTAAGTCCTTTGGGTAGTGATCAATGACCCATTGGCTACCACTTGAGGGGTCGTACCTTTCGATGAATGCAATGTCATCTCGTTGCATTGGGATCCAACCACCTTATTGAGAAACACCTAGCTAGCATGAGGAGACCATTTGATAGCACTTGAACTTGAACTTGAGACCACCTAGAGCCCCAATGGACTGGGCAATGATTTGGTAGTTGAAAACTCATAATGAAAAAGGATTTGCAATGTGTTTTCATTAGATTCAACATTGAACGGTCCTCTCTTGTATCAACATTCATGTTTGTATTGTTAATGATTAATTTCAAAGTTTGAATTTAAAATATTAATATATTTCTAATATCTATATGTTTGGGGCAAGGTCCTCTATGACCTATCCTTGACATACTTTTTCATCCCTTGATTGTTTTTTGGAGGTATCTACATGTATTGGGTATGCATCCCCACATACCACAAACTTTTTGTATCATAGCATATGTCCAATCTTACATGGAGGCTCTCAGCTCTCAAGAACCATTTCTACATACAAACGTTGTAGAGGAATATGTTGTTGTAGGTTGGAAACAAAAGGAGATGTGTTGAAGCCAACAAATCCTCGCCACTTATTTAATAAATTTTCTGCATTAATTGAGAGGATGCCCCTTAGGATTCACTTGAGAGTAGGATTTTATTTCTTTTTGGAAAACCTTTTAGGGAACACTAACACCTTTTATATGAAAATATTGAACATCATTGACGATGTGAACAAAATATCCATGATAAGGTGTTATTCAATAAATCGATATGTGTGGACACTAATAGATCTCCCTAGATCCACCTAGATCTAGAACAAAATAGGACAGGATGTGACACTTTCCCTAAGTTACAATCATTGAATTTACCATCAAGGAAGGAATAAGTGGTGTACCTTTAGATAGAACTTCCTTATGTATTTGTTGTCCCTGCTTGGTTTCGGCAGCCTTGTAATATAAGATCTACAACAATCTGAATCGACCAAGGTGAAAGAAACAATAATACATTCAATGAAGACCTAAACATGTGATCAAGGAGTCATGTAATAAAATAAGAGTGATTTTATGGGAAAGGGACATGCCACTATATTATATTAAATGAAATAAGAAGATACAACCAGATCGCCTTGATGTCACAAGCTTCCTTTCGGTGGTCCCTTGCCCCAACACACACACTTACTCCAAACTTGTATGAAGAAGATCCACTATGGCTTGATGGAAAAATAGAGGCCTCAAGCATCCATTCAAACAGGGCTTCTCACACAATTCTGAACCTATCCTTTCATCAATTCTTTGTTTAATCTTGCTTATCCTCTTCCATGAGAAACCTTTCAATTTATAGGAGAAGGAGAGATGGTTAAAGGGATGAGGATGATCCCACTAAATCTAAGAATTCAGTAGGATGCCAACCATGCAAATGCCAACTCATTTTCTAGAATATCCTCTTCTAGAACATTCGTAACCTCTTCTTCCATTTTTAGCATTGAAACATGTTCGCACCCTGTCTGTAGAGAAAACTGCTCTCACGAGATAGGTATAGAGCAACCTGCGAGAATCAGGGTTTTCACACCATACACCATATGCAGCCTTTGAACTCACTTTAAAAATATGCTTTGTAGGGGAAGACAACAATCACTTTTCTTAGGAAAAAATTCTTTATGAGAGCCTAAACACATCACTGTAGAGACATCACTAGAGTGACCAAAATCACATGTAACAGAATGCCCCCCAAAGTATGAGGCTGGAACTTGTGATAGCCGAAATACTTTGTAAAATGCATGTGTGTGTCAGAAACAAGGGACCACCGAAAGGAAGCTTGCGACATCAAGGTGATCTCATTGTATCTTCTTCTTTCATTTAATATAATATAGTGGCATGCCCCTTTCCCATAAAATCACTCTTATTTTATTACATGACTCCTTGATCACATGTTTAGGTCTTCATTGAATGTATTATTGTTTCTTTCACCTTGGTCGATTCACATTGTTGTAGATATGATATTACAAGGCCACCGAAACGAAGCAGGGACAACAAAGACACAAGGAAGTGCTATCTAAAGGTACGCCACTTATTCCTTCCTTCATGGTAAATTCAATGATTGTAACTTAGGGAAAGTGTCACGTCCTATCCTATTTTTTTCTAGATCCAGGTGGATCTGCGGTGATCTGTTAGTGTCCGCACATACCGATTTATCTAATAACAAAATTGGTGACTCCACTAGGGAGTCTGAATTTGACTCTACAGACCATTTTATTTACCATTGCACACATGGATGGGAGCGCAGCTGCACACATGGCTCTCCAGATCTATTTTCAGTATGCAATAGAGTGCACAGAGCCTTGAGTTTTCAACTGGTTGGATGCAATTCTTCGCAGTATGAAGAGGAAACTAACAAAGTGCAAAAGAGGAGACCTGAAACAGTTTGGGTATGGGTCGGTTTTGGTGTCTTTATTCCTTGAGAGGGTCCCACTACTGTGTTTACAGGTACTTTCACCCTTCTGGAAAATGAGAGTCAAGATAGTGTTGCCCTTCTAGAAAACTGTGCTGATGTCGACAAAAGGGGGACGCGACTCCAAGAAGCAAAGGGATTCGTGAAATCTACTAGGTGAGTTTAGGAACTAAGGAGGTACATGGACGAAGTCAATATGTATGAAGACTCAATACTGCCCTTGGTTGGGGGTATATGCGAAGTATAAGTGGTTGCAATCGTTTGACTAGGTCGAGTGTCAAGTGGACAACAAGACGTGGGATAAGTTGTGCCAGAGGCGGGACAAAGTGAACAAACTCAAAGAGCATAGGTAAGTGGTATGTGGGATACTCGAAGTATATGGATGATGTCAAGAGGAGTATATGATAAGGATTGCCCCAACCAAGGGTGACATGGGTTGCATTTTCCAAAAATGGAAGAAGGTCGCCAAAGATGACAACAAAAAGATATGTAAATGATGGAAACAAAGGCTTTTTACAATTTATAAAGAATAATTTGGGACGAGTGTAAAAATACAGAAATGGGTGCCCCAATGTAATATGGTTGAGATGGTGAGGGCGCAATGTGCTTGGAGAACTGGTGGAGGTTGGAGGCCCCATGGGTGGGTTTCTGTATGAGGTAGATGAAATGGAGGGAAATTTGCGGATGGGAAAACTGATTGTGGATGAAATGGAGGTTTAATGATACTGTGGAGGTGTAATCAAAAGAGAACCTTGAAGAGATATCTTGGGAGTCTATTTGGGAAAGATAGCAAAATGAGGAGAAGGAATATGTAGCTGATTCACGACATGATGTAAGACTATCGGGACTCCCATCCCTAAAGGGTTGAAAAACAACATGAGTGTCAAAGTGCCAAAGGGTGCTATGAATGGGGAAACTCATGTGGGGGAGAGTGCTACCGGGTGACAGTACCCAAAATGCAATGGCGATGTCGGTACTGCAAAGCCGAAGATGGGGATCCTAAAGGAAAATTTCAGAGGGTGTGACTGGAGATGCAATTGAGATTCAAAGGGAATGATCACATGCCAGTGTTGATTATATACCTAAAGGGGTTGCGTTGATGTATGATGACCAAGTACCTACACACATGAAAACCAAATACCTGACATGAACAATATTTGAAGAGAATCGAGCATACAAGCATTTACTTGATAATTTTGAACATGAGCATGCGTACTTGGATGGGGTGTGAAAAAATGGTGCCCCAGGGGATAAGGATAAAAAATGACCTGGGGACTGTCTTGATGGAGATGACAGGATGTTGATCCCGTGGCTGAAGACGAATCAAAAAATGAACACCCAGAGCTCCCGGAATGGGGTATGGAAGTTTGGTGAAAAGGAATATATATAGTTGTAGGGCCCACTTTGCCACCTCATTTGTACTTGCTGTCAAAGTGACTAGACGAGAGGTATTCTGAGGAGATTTAGAGATTCTGGGAGAATGAGGCAGTCGATTCAAGACCAACAAGCTTCAGGTTAGTAGTCATATCGTCCTGCATAGAAGTAGGTTTTCAATTTTTGGGTAGGGCCTGTACGGAGGGCCATATAGGGGTTTTTATGGGTGTGGGACCTCTAGTGCGTGGGCGATCTGGAAATATGTGCACACGGGTGCGCACCTGTTATCCAGATGTTCGTGCATGGGTGCACCCGTAGGGGGGAAAAAGGTGCACATGGTATGCGCACCTATTTTCTACACATCTTTGCATGGGTGCACGACTGTGTAGTGGACAAACGTGCTATGATGCACGCCTGTGTTCGTGACAGGGGTGCATGGAGGTTCCCCTGTATGGTGGATAGGGGCGCACGCATGCACGCCTGTGGGGTGAATAGGCGTGCATATGTGTGCACCTGTGGGTTAAATAGCCGCGCCTTGGGGCCAAGGATGATGGGTGAAAAACTTTGTTGGCATGTTTTATAGGCAGTGTATGCTTGTCATTGATGGCAAGTACAACAGCGATGATCAGCAGCGCAGTGATAACTGGGGAAGAGCAGCAAGTTGGATCAACAATTCAGAATTCCCGATGACTATCAGATCTCAATATAGACAAGGAAAGCACGCTGAAGAGGAGAACAGATATCAGGTGTTAGATCCAAGCGCGGGATCCGACCATCATTGGATCAAGGAGAACCTGCACGTTCTTTAAAGTGCAAGGAGTAGCGGGCTCACAAAATCCCGAAAGAAGGAGGACCGTCCATCTTCAAGTAGGACACGTGGACACAGATCAACATTTCATTGATTGGAAAGTCAAAGGAATGAAATGCTCCAACGTTTCAACTCGCGAAATTGTGATATGAGAAACCACGATATAATCTCAACCATTGGATCGAGGACAAATATGGATCGCTGATCAGACACAATGAAGGATCGTGGAGTTGCGAAATCACGATAAAATCTTGACCATTGATCCAAGAGGGACACGTGGGGAGAGATCGTCATTTCGCTGACTAGACAGTCAAAGGAACGGGGTTCCCTAACCTCTTGAAATCGTGATATGTGAAATCATGACTTTATCACAGCCGTCAGATCAAGATGTGATCTAGACCATTGATCCGACTCCATTTCAGAGTTTCGCGGATCGAGAGTTGGATATGTCAAAGAATATTAACCACAGGAATCTCAAAATCACGATTTGCGAAATCACGATTTAATCGCAACCATCAGATCAAGGTTTTATCTAGACCATTGATCCCACCCCATTTCAGAGTTTCATGGATCAGGAGCTGGAAGCATCAAGAACATTCACCACAGGAATGTTGAAATCGCGATATGTGAAATCGCGAAATGATCTGAGTCGTTGGTTCGAAGAGATCATGGACCATTGATCTGACTCCCTTTTCAATGTATTGGAGACTGGGAATTCGGTTACTGGGAGATGGAGAAGTCAGAGACTCTCAACATCAGGAGTCCCGAAATGTCGAAATACAAAATTGCGAAAAGAACCTTATGGACAAGCGCTTGGTCATGGCCATGATCATATAGAGGAAGGAGCTAGTGCAAATAAGCTTCGCCTTGGAATTTCATGGATCAAAACTAGGAGTGTCGAGACACATGGTCACACGAATGCCGAATTGCTGAATGTCAAAATACCGAAATGAATGCAATATCCCATGAAGCCAGTCCAACAGTGCAGGTGAATTTGAGCATAATCCGAGGGCTAATATTTCTCCTCGTAGTGTAAGTGCTAGAAACCATCGATGGTCTCTACCAGAGAATTTGAGGAGACCTCTGTGTGATTTCTAGAGGAGATGAAGAGTCTCTAAGCTACGTACAGTGAAGGAAGACGATTCTTAGAGCGATTGACAGATGGATGAGCATTGAAGTATGTAATTGAAACAAAAGGCATAAGCTCGACTATGCCAGAGAAGACGAGGAGTCTCAACTGCCAGAGAGGTTGAGGAATCTCAACAGAACACCCAGTGATGTTGGACGCGTGGTGGGAACCACCAGAGAAGCTGAAGAGTTGCGATGATCAGGAAGAGCACTCGAGAGGTGGAGAATATCGGCACGGTGTGAGTATGCAGTGGCATTGCGCGCATTGCATGCACAAATAGCACAAAAGCTATAAGTACACAGTACATAAAAGAGATGGGTTGCTATTGGAGTTGTTGTGGTTACTGTTGTTGAAGGTGATTCATGCGTAAAGAAGGAGGAGAGTGAAACAACTGAATTGAACAGAAGAGGAACTGTGCAGTGAATGGAGATGGTGCACAGAGCATAAAAGGCAGAAGAACAGATAGTGCAAGGGGCGTGCAGAAGAGACTAATGCAGACATAGTAGAGTAGTGTAACAGAACAGTGACAAGGATGGTAAGCCATTGAATAACTTTATATCGCTGTAAAAAGTTTTAGTAACAAGGAATTAATATACCAGGGTGGTTGGTAGGTGCTAGGGAGGACTGGTGTCCTCAAAGGTTCAAGTGGGTGCTTGAACACAGGGAGTTGGTGCTTCCTTCTAGTTGGTGCTAGAGAAACTAGGGAGTTGGTGCTTCCTTCTAGTTGGTGCTAGAGAAACCAGGGGGTTGGTGCTTCCTTCTAGTGGGTGCTAGAGAAAACAGAGAGTTGGTGCTCTCAGCAAGTTGCAGCTTGCAAAAACAAAGGTTATAGCCTCACAATGAGTTGGTGCTCATATGTATGATAATGTAAAGAATGTAGATAATACTTATCATATAAAGAAAAAGAGGTTTTTACCCTATATGGGTTTCCTCGGAAATTATCTGTCTCTATGTTTCTCATATATGTAACTGATGTTGAATGTGCCTTTGTTTATTTCTCTACATTATTGTGATCATCATTGAGTGATTTGTAAATATTTTAAAAGAAGTGCCTACTACATGTAACCATAGGCTAGGCCAAACACTAGCACCACTTGCAGCCTCTCCAGTTGAGGTGTTGATCTCTCGTACTCCACCTTCATGAATCCCCGAGACGCGAGAGGTTAATGTTGCATGGTGTTAGCATCAGAAGTCACTCTTGGATTGCTTGTAGGATAAGAGCCTGACACCCATCAGTTTAATGTCACGATTTGTTTTAAAGTGGTGATCAAATGGAGGAAAACTCGAGGAGATATCACTCTAACTCAGGGACTCAGTCTGGTACATAAGTGACAAAGGAGGTCTTGATCCAACTTCAGCCGGTGGGTTGATAAAAGGGTGAGTAGGTGGAATACTTAGTGAGGAAAATGAACAAACAGCTTTGGGCAATAGGCTTACGGCTATCTGTAGAAGAAAGACACTAAAAGCAAGCTCATCTTGGTTCAGGGTATCAAGAAACTAAGGAGGACTTGACTGGATCCTCCAATTCCAAATCACTCAGCGCAGGGAAAATCACAAGGACTGGCTAGAAACATCATAACTGCTACAGTGATCCTATCCAACATCATCCTATAATAGCTATAGCTCGAATGGATCATCCAATTCCGAGCGATTCTAACACAGTGCAACAAAGATGTAAAAGAAACTGGCATTCATTAGGCAAGAAGTCTCAAGAGTTCATACATAACCAGAGTATCAGTGCTTCATTAAAGATTTACAACCAGGAGCTCAGCTCAATCATCGATAGATACAAAAATGGCGAAAATGCCTTCATATACTCAAAAACAACAACAACGGAATTGAGACACTGCATTGAAAGCTTTGTGTCTGCATGGCTTCTGACAGTCAACATCTGCAAGATCATGCAACTTATGTCAGATGCAATCTAACTCTTTGACAGTTCCAACGGCGAATCGACGTGCCTTTAATTCATTGCCATGCTTTCCCATTATGGCGGAGGAGATGTCTAACCACCACCAACCACTTCAATAACTTCTTCATCGGGACTGAGGCCGACCCGGCCAACTCGGCACCTTTGGGATGTGGAGAGCCTCCCGCGTTGCCACTTGGAGTAACTGACTGGCCTAAAGAATAGGTGTGGAGGCCAGTGCGGAGGGTGGGGCACGGGAACGAAGTGATGGGGCCAAAACAGCGGGGAGTTGGTGTATGAAGCGATGAGGAGGCGAGAGAGGTTACAGGGGGGACACATGGAAAAATGCGATAAGCAAAGGAGGTAGAAGAATAGATGTGATGGACACATTTTAGGGGGCAGCTGACGTGAAGGGAAAGGGACACATGGCAGGTGGTGAGTGGATGATGAGACGGAAAGAGGACCACGCGGACCAAAGAGGGGAGGTGGATGGATGACACACGGCAGCAGGAGAAAGATGGATCTGGAAGATGATATGGCGG
>JZKD02S0127960.1:430337-442119 GCA_000966675.3 Picea glauca
AGGCAGGGGGGTCCAGAATCGCACCTGCGTCGCTGATCCGGGCACCGCGATCCTTTCCGTCCATACTTGGTTTTCGTTTAATCATGGGCGCATTAGCACCCCGAACTTAGGACAAGTGGGTTTTAACCCATTCTTTATGTTTTGACCCCCCCCCCCTTACAAGAAATATCGCTAACATTCGGCTCCATGGGGGATAGAGTCGTCCCTGTGATGCTCTAAGAACGCTTTTGAAGATTCAGTGCCTTTGCTGTTGGGCTATGGAGTCATTTATTAAACTGAAAACAAAAACAATATTTACAAAAACAAAAGAGCCGACTGCGACTCACAGAAAACATTTTTTCAAGAAATGCCCATTCACTGGGCCACTAAAAACTTCTTCACCCTCCAGATCCTGCAGCCTGTAAGTGTTGTTTGGAAATACTTCAAGGATCCTGAAAGGTCCCAACCAGAGGGAATCAAATTTACTGTGCTTTCCCCTGTCCTGCCTGGGTGCGTCCCATTTGAATACCAGGTCACCCTGCTTGAATTCTTTCTTTTTTCTCTTCCTGTCAAAAGCCTGCTTGATCTTCTGCTGATGATTAAAAGCCTAGTCCAAGACATGTTCTCTAATCTGCTGCACTTCCACCATCTGATGAATCCTTCTGAGCACATGGTTAGGTTCTTCTTCAAGGTCCTGAAGGAATTTTTCCACAGGTAAGGCAAGCTGAGTGGGGAAAACGACCTCTCTTCCGTAAACCAGTTGGAAAGGTGAGATACCCAGGGATTTCTTAGTTGTTACCCGATCGGCCCAAAGAGCAAATTTGAGCTTTGAGTCCCAGGCCCTCTTATTGTCCTCCAGTAGCCTTTTGATAAGCTTGATTAGGATTTTATTGGAGGACTCTGCTAGTCCATTCCATTGAGGATAGTACGGAGTAGAATGAACCAGCGAAATCCCAAATTGTTCACAGAACTTGACCAGAGGCTCAGACCTGAAGGGGGGAGCATTGTCAGTGACAATCCTGCTTGGGCAGCCAAATCTAGCTATGATGTCTTCCAAGAGGCTAATGATTACTTTTTGAGAAGTGCTCCTGGTGGGGACAACCTCTATCCACTTGGTGAAATAATCGGTTGTAGTGAGGATCCATCTATGTTGGCCACTTGAGGGAGGATGAATATCCCCAATAAAATCCAATCCCCACTGCTGAAAGGGTGCTGCAACTACCACAGGTTTTAATGGCAGAGGTTTGAGTTGCTGCTTACCCGAGAACTTTTGGCATTTGATGCAAGCCCTGACTTTTCTGCAAACATCAGTGAACAAAATAGGCCAGTAATACCCAGCCCGGAGGATTTTTGGGTTGTGGTCTTCCAAAAATGATGACCTCTGCAGAGACTGCTATGAAAATCAAACATTACCTTCTGGGCTTGCAACGGATCCAGACATCTTAGTAGGATTCCCAGAGGGTCTCTCCAATATAAGGCTCGGTCAATGAGGCAATATTTGACCGCTTTGAGCTTTAAAGCTCTGGCTCTACTCTTTCCCAATCCGTCAGGGGGCTTTAATTCTTGAAGAAAGTACAAGATATCCCTATACCAGGGACACGTTGCTAGTGGTATGATGGTCTGGGAATTACTGCCGGATGACTCAGCTTGCTCATTGACGAAGTTAATTCCCAAAGCCTTGCAATTGGATTCGGCCAGTAGCTTGGCCAAACCTTGCCCCTTTATCAACTTGGTGGGCTTAATCTCCAGGTCAAATTCAAGGATCTTGGTGATCCATTTACCTCTTCTACCGTCTATGTCAGGTTGTATAAGGATGTCCTTCACAGAAGTTGAAGGGACATATGCAATGATTTTTGAGTGCAAGACATAGATCCTGAAAGCTTTGAGAGCTTTCACCAATGCATAGGCCTGCTTCTCCATGATCTCATATCTGAGCTCAGCATCTCTCAGCGCCTTGCTGTAGAAAGCAATAGGTTGCTCTCTCCCTTGGTCGTTTTTCTGCAACAAGACTACTGCTACCGAATCATCAGAAGCAAAAGAGAAAATCAGGAAATCTTTAGAATAATCGGGACTGATTAGCACAGGTGCTTCAGTCAATGCTCTCTTTATTTGGGCAAAAGATTCCCTAGATTCAGCTGTCCATTTCACTTCATGGCCTTTTCTGAGCATGGATGTGATGTGTTTCACTAGCTCGGCAAAGTTCGAGACGAATCTCCTCAGAAAGTTGATCTTCCCCAAAAAGGCCTAGACTTCCTTCTTGGACCTGGGTAGTGATAGGGTCTGAAGTGCCTCTACCCTGCTAGGGTCAACCCTTACTCCTTCTGCTGACACTATATGACCTAACAGCTTCCCCTCTTTCATAGAAAACAATGATTTCTTGGGGTTTAAAGATAGGCCATACCTCCGACACTTCAGGAAAACTCTCTTTAAGTGGCAACAGTGCTCTTTATTAGTCTTAGAGAATACTGTGATGTCATCTAGATATATCACCACAAACTGGTCCTTCTCCCCGATGAAGGCTATGTCCATGGCTCGCTGAAATGTTGCTCCTGTGTTCATCAGCCCAAAAGTCATTTTGGCATACATGAATGTGCCCCAAGGAGTGGTGAAGGTTGTTTTTTCCCGGTCCTCAGGCATGACTGATATCTGATTGTATCCAGAGAAACCATCAATCATGGATATTCTAGATGCACCAGTTACCCTCTGCAGAATGTGTTCCATGTTGGGCAGGGGGTAATTGTCCTTCCTGGAGCTTCTGTTCAGGTTCCTGAAATCGATGCAGAGTCTGATTTCCCCACTCTTCTTTCTCACCAGGACCAAATTGGCCACCCACTCAGAATATCTCAAGGGGACAATGATCTGGGCATCCAACAGTTTTTTTACCTCTCTCTCCATGACAGGTAGCAACACGGGATTTATCTGTCTCAGTTTCTGCTTAAATAGCTTAGCCTCCTCTTTCAGTGGGATCTTGTGCTCAATGACTGACGTGTCGTATGTCTTGAGGTCTTCATAGTTCCACATGAACACATCAGCAAACTACTTCAGCAACTCAGTATATTCGGCCCTCTGCTCCTCGGTCAAACTTCTTGACAGCTTTACAAACTTGGGCTCCTCTGGTGTGCCTATGTTGCACTCAGCCGTGTCATCATCACCACCTGAGACTTTACCCTTTATTGCCACATCATTTCCATTGAACAGTCTTTCTAATGGAACTAGTCCTCTCGGGATGTAATTGCTCAGTAGTTGAATGATCTGGCGATCAACAAATTTATTCAAAAACTCCTCAGGGTGATGGTCCTCTTCCTTTTTAGGGTTCTCATCTATGTGCATTGTGGAAAATTCATCAATGGACTGGAGGAATTTTTGAATCTCTAAATCATCCTCAAATACATTCCAATGCTTGACATTGTCCAGTACAGAGGGTCTATATTTTATTTCAACATCGGATTTGACCCCAGGTGGTGAAGGAACTTCAAGCAAGCTAGATGTGACAGCTAAAAAGTCGGCTGAATCATTTTCCTCCCTCGGAATATAAGAGACATTAAAAGCCAGAAAGAAATTATCAACTAGGTCCCATACCTCATTTCTGTAACTTCTGAGCCAAGGATTCTTAGCCTGATAAATGTTTTTGACCTGTTGAACGATCAACTCTGCATCTCCAAACACGGTCATCTCCTTAATTCCCATCTCCTTTGCAGCTCTTAACCCCAGAACTAGAGCTTCATATTCTGCCACATTATTGGTGGCCTCGAATTCCAACTTGTATGATAGAGATATGGTCTCTCGACAGGGTGATATAAATACCACTCCGGCACTTGCACCTATACTGGAGGAAGCTCCATCAAAGAAAATTTTCCAAACAGAGGTGGTTGGAGGGGGGGTCTCCTGATCAAGAATGGGCTTCTTTCTGATCTGTATAGGAGCCTCAGGGGTGTGAGTGAGCTGCAGTAGACTGGAGCCTAAATTAGTGTCCAAAGAATAGATGGGATGATTGGTGGGGATGGCTTCATCACTGATTATGTAGGCCAGCTGGGCTTCTCTATACAGTCTCCTGTGTTCCCCTCCCAAGACTGGAATGGTGGCATATGTGAGGTCCATCTGCAAGGTTCCCCCCAGTCTCTTTATCCAGGATCTTGACAACAGCATGCCAAACTTAGGGGGGACATCAGCTACCACAATATCCATAACCATACTCTTCATGGGTAGCTGAAACAAAGAGACTACCAGGTCCTTAATCACTCCCAAACATTGAACCCTCCTAGAGTCAAAAGAATAGAGGTCATGATAGGCTCGGGTGACTTCCAGTCCTAACTCTTCCATGACAGTTTTGGGCATGAGGTTGTGAGAGGCCCCTGAATCCATAAGGAAATTATGCAGTACTTTGTCATGTATGTTTAGGGATGTGTAGAAAGGAGGGGATGAATCATCTCTGTCTTCTACCATGGGACCTAGGACAACTGTAGGCCTTTCATATTGGAGGTTTATGGAGTCTGTGAGAGGGTATGAGGCTTCAGATTTCAGTAACTCAGAGAAGCATTTTTTGAATTCCCCATGCTTAATTAACTTGGTGAGGGGTACATGAATTCTAATTTTTTGAATCTCATGTTCGAAATTGAAAGAAGATGTAAGCCTTGGAATTTATTTAATTTCAGGAACATGATTTTGGACAATGGGAGAGAGGGGTTGGGCCTTCTTACCTCTGTGAGCATCTTCTATCTCATTAGCATGCCTCTCTGCTCTAGTGGATGGCTCAGGAACGTCAGGTGTTGCTGCCCTTTTGTCAGACCTCAAGTTGTACCTGCCTCGACCGCCTCTAGCTTTGTCTCCTTTGCTCAATTCATTCAGCTGACTATCCATGAGAGACTCTTCATATGTTGATTGGGTCAGATGAGGGAAAGGGGGAGTGACCTCTAAACTGTGGATTTTAGGCTCAGGCTCGTCTGCTTCCCCTTCTTCTTCATCAGCCACAAAATTGTTCTGAAAGGGAGCCTGAATTCTTTGGTTGTCTCTGTCTCTTCCTCTCTCTGTGTCCATAGTTGGGGGAGCCACATTATTATTTGGCCTTCTGAAACCTCCTTTATTTTCGGTGTTCTGAGGGCCCTTATACATTTGTTTCCTTTCCACCTTCAATCTCTTTAATTCTTCGGTCAAACACTTCATCATCTCAGTCAGCTCATCCACTTGAGGGTGGGGCAAAGATGGGCCAGAGGTTGAGGTTTCAGATCTTCCCTTTCTTCTGTCTGCATCAGCTTTGTTCCTCAATCTGTCAGCTGCTAGTATGTTGGATTCCACTTCTACAGCAGCATCTTGCATTTGAGCTAGGGAGGTAGCTCTTCTTTCTCTTAATAGCAGACAAAAATTAGGATCAAATGCACCAGCATATGAAATCTGGGCAGAGGCTTCTGAGGGCTCTATCTCTGCAGGGATCTTATTGTACATCTTATTAAATCTTTTGGAGAAGTCAGAGACAGACTCTCCTTCCATCTTCCTCAGAGACCCAAACTCTGCCATGTAGTACATGAAATCTTTTCTATCTCCCCACTGCCTCAGGAAAACGTTATCCAAGGCTTCAATGCAAGCGATAGACCCAGGGGCCAATCCTCTGAACCATTTCCTTACCTCTCCATCGAGGCTCTAGACAAAGACTCTCATCCAGACATCTTCACTCTCAATATTCAAGTTGTCTGCATAACTGTAAAAAGCAGCTAGGTGCTCTTCAGCAGTTGTATCCTCTTCTCCCGTGAACTTGGGCATATATTTCAAATAATCTCCAGCAGGGAGGGGATTCATAGGATGCGGTAGGATTAGAGGATAATATCTAGCAGCAACTATGGCATCCATTCTATTCAGAGGGGGATTAGCACTAGCCATAAGGGTATTAGGTAGAGGATAACTCGGAGGAGAAGGAGTGTTGACTAGGGAACTCGGAACAGAGGTTCTCGGAGGAGACAACGGGGAAAACAGAGAGAGAGCCAAGGGACTTGAGTGTGCAGACGCTTCTCCCTATACAGTAGTAGCAATAAAATGAGGGGTGGTGAAACCTTCAGAGGGTTGCGGTCTGTGTCGAGGCAAAGCTTCCAGGGAGGAGGGAGTGACAAGGATCTCTCCTTCTGCTACCAGACCAGGAGGAGAAAACTCAGCAGGAACACTCCCGAAGTTCAGAAAATGGGAAACCTCAGAGGAAGGACGACTAGGAAGCTGAGCACAAGAAAATGGAGTTTTCACAGAAGGGGATGGCGTATTACCTTTTTCGACTATGGAAGCTTCTTTTGCAGATCTCTTTCCCTTTCTGCGCACTGCTTCTGAGTCATCTTCTAGTGTGGCTAAAGGCAAGTGTGGATTAGACCTCGTGTGTCTGCCTCTCGAAGCCACAATTGATAGAATAGGTTCTCCCTAGCGGAGTCGTCACAATGGAGTCGCCAGGTGCACAATAGCAATCTTCAAGTTCTGATATCTAATGCACCTTCAGAATCAGTTGATCTTTGTCGTTCAATCCCGGGGAAAATATTCAACTTCGTCCCCGGCAACGGTGCCATGAAATGTTAGCGTCAGAAGTCACTCCTGGATTGCTTGCAGGAGCAGAGCCTGACACCCATCATTTTAATGTCATGATTTGTTTTAAAGAGGTGATCAAATGGAGGAAAACTCGAGGAGATATCACTCTAACTCGGGGACTGATTCTAGTACATAAGTGACAAAGGAGGTCTTGATCCAACTTCAGCCAGTGGGTTGATAAAAGGGTGAGTAGGTGGAAGACTTAGTGAGGAAAATGAACAAACAGCTTTGGGCAACAGGCTTACGACTATCTGCAGAAGAAAGACACTAAAAGCAAGCTCAGCTTGGTTCAGGGTCTCAAGAAACTGAGGACTTGACTGGATCCTCCAATTCCAAATCACTCAGCGCAGGGAAAATCACAAGGACTGGCTAGAAACATCATAACTGCTACAGTGATCCTGTCCAACATCATCCTATAACAGCTATAGCTCTACTAGATCATCCAATTCCGAGCGATTCTAACACAGTGCAACAAAGATGTAAAAGAAACTGGCATTCATCAGGAAAGAAGTCTCAAGAGTTCATACATAACCAGAGTATCAGTGCTTCATTAAAGATTTACAACCAGGAGCTCAGCTCAACCATCGATAGATACAAAAATGGCGAAAATGCCTTCATATACTCAAAAACAACAACAGCGGAATCGAGACACTGCATTGAAATCTTTGCGTCTACATGGCTTCTGACAGTCAACATCTGCAAGATCGTGCAACTTATGTCAGATGCAATCTAACTCTTTGACAGTTCCAATGGTGAATCGACGTGCCTTTAATTCATTGCCGTGCTTTCCCATTATGGCAGAGGAGATGTCTAACCACCACCAACCGCTTCAATAACTGCTTCATCGGGACTGAGGCCGACCCGGCCAACTCGACACCTTTGGGACGTGGAGAGCCTACCACGTTGCCACCTGGAGTAACTGACTGGCCTAAAGAATAGGCGTGGAGGCCAGCATGTAAGGTGGGGCACGGGAACGAAGTGATGGGGCCAAAACAGCGGGGATTTGGTGTATGAAGCGATGAAGGGGCGAGAGAGGTTACAGGGGGGACACATGGAAAAATGCGATAAGTGAAGGAGGTAGAAGAATAGATGTGATGGACACATTTTAGGGGGCAGCTGACGTGAAGGGAAAGGGACACATGGTAGGTGGTGAGTGGATGATGAGACGGAAAGAGGACCACATGGATGAAAGAGGGGAGGTGGATGGATGACACACGGCAGTAGGAGAAAGGTGGATCTGGAAGATGATATGGCGGGAGAAGGGTCCACGCTGGCTAAACACAGAGCAGCTGGGAATGATGAGGTTGCACGAGCGTCGTTGATCTGGGCACTAAGATCTCGGCCGTCTGAAAGTTGTGCCTCTGATTCCAGACCTCCCCCCTCCGCTTAAAGGTAGAAGGGAAGGGGGGGTCCGGAATGACTCTCCTCGCCGTTGATCTGGGAGTCCGTTGGAGAGGTGCGCCCTGGATTCTGGACCCCTCCTACATAAAGGTAGAAAGGAAGGGGGGGTCCGGAATCGCACCTGCACCGTTGATCCGGGCGCCGCAATCCTTGCCATTCATACTTGGTTTTCGTTTAATCATGGGTGCATTAGCACCCCGAACTTAGGACAAGTGGGTTTTAACCCATTGTTTATGTTTTGAGCCCCCCCGCTTACAAGAAATATCGCTAACACATGGACTCTGCAAAGTGACGTGCACATGCCACTTGTCAACCCCACTTGCTCTGCTCACGAGCTATGTCACCACCGCCCGATGCATGAGACCTCGGCTCTCGACGTTTCACGGCCTTAGCAATCAAGGTGCAGCTTCTTCATCCTACGAATCCCCGAGCCACGATAAGTCAATCAGTGGGTTGACTCTTTCCCAGTGTGACATGTGTCCACCATCGGTTACCTGCTTCCTAGGCTAAATACTATCACTACTCACGTCTCATGACTTTGTGAGTTGGAGTGTTGATCCCTCATGCTCCTCCTTTGCGAGTTCCTGAGTTACAATAAGTCAAAAATGGCTGGCTCCTTCCCAGGCGACATGTGTCCATCACCTATCACTCATTCCCACCTTTCTTTGGGCACTTTTCGTTACACCACCTGTCACCCATGTGGTCCCTACTTATGGATGGATCACGTTTTTACACGATCCCTCAGCGCTTGACACTTCATGACTCCTATAATCGAAAAGAAACTCTCTCAAGTTCTGAACCCCCGATAGGCGATACCCATGAAATTTATGATCCAATGGTTCTCCCATGCCTTGGATCCAATGGTCATGATCACATTGCGATCTCACGAATCGTGAGTTCATGTAGCCCTACCCTTGACCACTCCAAGTCACGAGTCAATGAAATGCTACTCTCCTACCTATACAAAGGCTAAGATTGACGGTCAATAGGGATCTGTCAGATCCTTGGATCTATGGTCCAGGATCCCATTGCTCCATGTGAAGGATGAAAGGGTCAAGGTGTTAACACTTTTGCTCCTCCTCTAGATCCATCAGTCTTGACATATCTGTGGTATTCCCGAAAGGATTCTGATCGTTCGTCAACCAAATGATAGGGTGTTCTCTCTTTCTATAATTGGGATCGCTATCCCTTCTGAGCTTGAATCACGATATTCAACTTCTCGAGGCTTCAAACTCCCATGACTCCAAGACCTTAGAGAGCTACCCTTCCATCCCCAAACTTAACCATTTGTACAATAACCCACGATGACATATAAGCATACACATGCATCCATTATTTCCAGTTTAAAACACCAGGCAATCATTCTACACAGAAATTATTATGGGCATATAAACACAAGCATGGATTCATGATATTCAGTTCGAAATAGAAGGTATAAAACACTTATAAAATCTACAAGGCATGATGCAACTACTAAGAGGGGTGCTCATTTCCACCCAACCGTAGGCTCAGTGACTCCAAACGGGTTTACCACTAGCCACCCCCGAGCTAGACCACGATGCTTTGAGGTTCAGTCTCCTACTTCCAGCACAACAGAAATCAAGGATGAAGGTTACTCTCCTTCTCCTAATATAGGAAACTAATCCAGGAAGAATTTTACTCTCCTTCTCCTGGTATTCGGAACTCCCTGTGTTTCCAGGGTTTCTCCAGTCTCTTTTGCGATCCCCGTCATGCGCACTGCTCTCTCCCCTACCACATTTCCTCTCTTGCCATCTTTTGTCTGCAAGGTTGCATGTGGCACGAATTCCACCATCCGTGGTTAGGTATAAGGGCTGTTACGGATGGGTAGTTCACCCCCATCCCCTCATTAAAGCTTGAGGGGCCTTCCCACCTACCAATCTGACAGGAAATCCATTTCAGGATCAGAGAGTTGCTTTGGTTTTTGAGAAAGTATAAACTAGTATAGTACTGGCTCGATGGAAGTTAACGCAACCATTCCAAGTCCCTTCCACCACCTCTCATTAGCCATCATGGTATATTTTAGCACATCCCCCTCCCAGCAGTCATGCAACACATATTCATAACATAATTTACATTCATCGACCTTTTATACACAGGTTCATCAAATCAAACATTCACCTCTTTGAGTTTGCCATAGTTCTTGGCCAATATAATTATTTTTACAAACTAGGGGAAATAGGGTGTTACAATTTTCAGTTCCCTATTTTACAAATTCTATTGTTTTGACAATGTGAGAACCAGATAACGGGGAGTTATTTGGATGCCTATCCCTGAAAATCCTACCTAGACTAAAAAAATTCTTTTGGCACCTCCTGTGGAGGAAACATTAGTGAGTTTTTAGAAGATAATTAGATGTGGTTTGTTTGAGAGATTGGGGGTGTGAGCCAATCTCGTTGAAATTAAATGGGAGTGGATAGTTTCGTCAAGAAAATGGTGGGGTGTTTCAGAATCCCTTTGGAGGAAACTTACTTTGACCTCCAGGTTTCGAGATGAAAACTATGTGAGTGATAAGTTACTTTTGTGTGTGAATGAGTGAAAGTGTGCCAATGTGTTGGCGACGGAAGTCACTCCTGGATTGCTTGCAGGAGCAGAGACTGATACCCATCAGTTTTATGTCACGGTGGTTTTTAATGGGTGATCGAATGGACAGAGACTCGGGGAGATGTCACTCTAACTCAGAGACTGGGTCTGGCATGTAAGAAACAAAGGAGGTCTTGATCTAACTTCAATCAGTGGGTTGACTAAAAGGTGAACAGGTGGAAGACTTGATAAGAAGAGTGAACAAACTACTATAGGCAAGAGGCTTCAGCAATTTGTAGAAGAAAAACCCCGAACGCGAGATCCTTTGGTCCAAGTCATTCAGCATTAGGAAAATCACAAGGACTGATTAGAGACAATGTGACTGTCACAGTGATCAAATTCTACATCATCCTATAACAGTTACAACTCGACTAGATTCTCCAATTCTGAGCTGCTCTAACACAGTTTGAAAAAAGGCATGTAAGAAACTAACATTCATAAGGCAAGAAGTCTCAAGAGTTCATACATAACCAGAGATAACAGTGCTTCATTAAAGCTTTACAACCAGGAGCCTTGCTCAACCATCGATAGATACAAAAATGGAGAAAATGCCTACATATACTCAGAACAACAACGGCAACAAAATCAAGACGTTGCATAAAAACTTTGCGTCTGCATGGCTGCTAACAATCTACACCTGCAGTCTCTGAATGATCATGCACCAATGATAGACGCAATCAAACTCCTGACAGATCCATGGACGAATCGACGTTCTTTAATTCGGTGCCAGACTTTCCCATTATGGCGGAGATGATGTCTAACCACCACCAACTACCTCAATAACCGCTTTATGGGGATTGAGAATGGCCCGGCCAACTCGGCACTTTTGGGACATGGAAGGCCCCTTGCGCTGCCACCTAGATTAGTTGATCAACCTGATGAATATGCATGGAGGCCAGCGTGAAGGATGGGACGCATAATGGGGGTGGCACCAAAACCGTGAGGGTGAGATAAGAAGTGATGAGGTGTGAGAGAGGTGACAAGGCGGAAGGCAAAAAGCGGAGGGGGTTGGAGATAAGATATAATGGGCACATTTTAATGGGAGGCTGACGTGGAGAGGAGTGGGACACATGGCAGGCGGTGAGTGGATGATGAAATGGGGAAAGGATCACATGGACTAAAGGAGTGGAGATGGACAAATGTCGTGGAGAGAGGAGAGACACATGGCAACAGGGGAGAGGCGGCTCGGGAAGATGACATAATGGGGGAAGGGCCCACGTCGATTAAAAATAGAGCAGCTGAGAAG
>JZKD02S0127960.1:442245-467849 GCA_000966675.3 Picea glauca
GGGGGGGGGTCCAGAATCGCCTTGAGTGTCGTTGATCCGTGCGCTCCGATCATGACTGTTGAAGAGGTGCGCCCCTGATTCCAGACCCCCACCCCCCTCCGCTTAATGGCAGAAAGGCAGGGGGGGGGTCCGGAATCTGATGTGCGTCGTTGATCCGGGCACACGAAATCCTGTCGTCCAGAACTGATTTCCAATTAACCACAGTCGCATTTGCATCCCAAACTTAGGACAAGTGGGTTTTTAACCCATTTCTTCGCATTTTACCCCCCTTTACCATAAATGTCGCTAACATTAGGCTCTAGGGGGGATATAGTCATCCCTGTGATGCTCTAAGGACTCTTTTTTCAGATCTAGTGCCTTACTGTTGGGCTATGGAGTCATTTATTAAGCTGAAAACAAAAACAATATTTACAAAAACAAAAGAGCCGACTACGGCTCACAGAAAACATTTTTTCAAAAAGTGCCCATTTACTGGGCCATTAAAAACTTCTTTGCCTTTCAAATCCTGCAACCTGTAACTGTTGTTTGAAAATATTTCAGAAATCTTGAAAGGCCCAAACCAGAGGAAATCAAACTTATTGTGCTTGCCCCTATCCTGCCTAGGTGCATCCCATTTGAGCACCAGATCACCCGGCTCGAAATATCTCTTTCTATTCTTCCTGTCAAAAGCCTACTTGATCTTCTGCTGATTATTGTGAGCCCTGTTCATGACCTGTTCCCTGATCTGTTGTATTTCCACCATCTGATGAATCCTTATGATCATATGGTTAGGTTCTCCTTCTAGGTCCTGGAGGAAAGCGAGCTGAGTAGGAAAAACATCTTCTGTTCCATAAACAAGTTGGAAAGGTGAGATGCCGAGGGACCTTTTCGTTGTCACCCGATCAGCCCATAGAGAAAATTTGAGCTTTGAATCCCAGGCCCTTTTATCATCTTCCAGTAATTTCTTAACGAGCTTGATCAGACTTTTACTGGAAGATTCTGCCAGTCCATTTCCTTGAGGATAATAGGGAGTAGAGTGAATTAGTGAAATCCCATACTGTTCACAGAACTTGGCTAGAGGCTCAGACCGAAAGGGGGGGGCATTATCAGTGACAATTTTGCTAGGACAGCCAAATCTAGCTATGATATCCTCCAGGAAACTGATAATTACTTTGTGGGAAGTGCTCCTGGTGGGGACAGCTTCTATCCATTTGGTGAAATAGTCTGTTGCAGTCAGGATCCATATGTGTTGGCCACTTGAGGGAGGATTAATTTCTCCAATGAAGTCCAATCCCCACTGTTGAAAAGGTGTTGAGACTACTATAGGCTTCAATGGCAGAGATTTGAGCTGCTGATTCCCTGAGAACCATTGGCATTTGATGCAAGCTCTGATTTCTCTGCAAACATCAGGGAATAAAATGGGCCAGTAATACCCAGCTCAGAGGATCTTATGGGCTGTGGTCTTCCAGAAAAAATGACCTCCGCAAAGGCCATTGTGGAAATCAAACATAACCTGTTGGGCTTCTTGTGGGTCCAGGCATCTTAAAAATAACCCTAGAGGGTCTTTCCAGTATAGGGCTTGGTCAATGAGGAAATATCTGACCGCCTTGAGCTTTAAATCTCTCGCCTTGCTTTTTTCCATTCCATCAGGAGGCCTCAATTCTTGCAAAAAATACAAGACATCCTTGTACCAGGTGCATTCTGCTAGTGATAAGGCACCCTGAGAATTCTTATTGGATGACTCAGTTTGCTGAATTTTTGAGCAGGTGTTGATGTAGCTAATCCCCAAGGCTTTGCAATTGGATTAAGCTAGCAGTTTGGCTAAACCATGTCTTTTTATCAACTTGGTGGGCCTAATCTCCAGATGAAACTCTAGGATCTTGGCAATCCACTTCCCTCTTTTCCCATCCATGTCAGGTTGTATAAGGATGTCCTTCACAGAAGATGAAGGAACGTATGTTATTACCTTCGAGTGCAGGACATAGATTCTGAAATCTTTGAGGGCCTTTACTAAGGCATAAGACTGCTTTTCCATGATTTCATACCTGGTCTCTGCATCTCTTAATGCCTTGCTGAAGAAGGCAATGGGTTTTTCTCGCCCTTCCTCATTTCTCTGCAACAAAACTGCTGCTACTATATCAAAAGAAGCAAAACAGAAAATTAGGAATTCCTTGGAATAGTCGGGACTGATCAGAACAAGTGCCTCAGTCAATGCTCTTTTTATTTGGATGAAATATTCCCTGGGTTCATCGATCCATTTTACTTCATTTCCCTTTCTGAGCATGGCTGTAATATTTTTCACCAACTCAGCAAAATTTGAGACAAATCTCCTCAAGAAATTAATCTTCCCTAAGAAGGCCTGAACTTCCTTTTTGGATCTAGGAAGTGACAGGGTTTGAATTGCCTCGACCCTGCTAGGATCAATCCTCACTCCTCCTTCCGATACTATATGGACTAATAGCTTCCCCTCTTTCATAGCAAACAAGGATTTTCTAGGATTTAAGGATAGACCAAACCTCCGACACTTCAGAAAAACTTTCCTCAGATGACTGCAGTGTTCTCTATCAGACCTAGAGAAGACTGTTATATCATCCAGGTAGATTACCACAAACTTATCTTTCTCCCCGATAAAGGCTATGTCCATGGCTCACTGAAATGTTGCCCCTGCATTCATCAATCCGAAAGGCATTTTGGCATACATGAATGTGCCCCAAGGAGTGGTGAAGGCTATTTTTTCTCTGTCCTCAGGTATGAATGATATTTGATTATAGCCAGAGAAACCATCGATCATGGATATCCTGGCCACGCCAGTTACCCTCTGCATTATTTGTTCCATATTGGGCAGGGGGTAATTGTCCTTCCTTGAGCTCCTGTTCAAGTTCCTGAAATCGACACAGAGTCTGATTTCTCCGCTTTTCTTTCTTACTGGGACCAAATTGGCCACCCAATCAGAATATCTCAAAGGGATGATAATTTGGGCATCTAGCAATTTCTTCACTTATTTCTCCATGATAGGTAGCAACATGGGATTTATCTGTCTCAGCTTCTTCCTGAATGGCTTAGCCCCTTCTTTCAGAGGAATCTTGTGTTCAATGAAAGACGTGTCATAAGTCTTGAGGTCTTCGTATGTCCATGTAAACACATCGGCAAACTCTTTTAGCAACTCAGTATATTCGTCCCTCTGTTCTCTGGTCAAACTGCTTGATAATTTGACAAACCTAGGCTCCTCCTGTGTGCCCACATTGCATTCAGTCATGTCAGCATCTTCATTTGAAACACCACCCTTTACTGCCACATCATTCTTGTCAAACAACCTTTCTAAAGGGACTAGTCCCCTTGGAATGTGATTGCTAGGCAGCTGAATAATCTGGTGATTAGCAATTTTATTTGCAAACACCTCAGGTTGAGGCTCACCCTCTGGGTCAAGATCCTGATCAATGTGCAGTGCCGAAAACTCATCGATGGTCTGAAGAAAATTTTGTATTTCAATATTGTCCTCGAATACCTCCCAGTGCTTTACATTGTCCAGGATGGATGGTCTGTATCTTATTTCAACCTCACCATGGATCTTCGGTGGCAGAGAGACCTTGAACAGACTAGCCGAGATGGCTAAGGAGTCGACCGAGGTATTTTCTTCCCTTGGGACAAAAGTAATGTTGAAAGCTGAGAAGAAATTATCAATCAGGTCCCATACCTCATTCCTGTAACTCCTGAGTCGAGGATGCTTGGCCTGATAAACATTCCTGACTTGTTGGATTATCAACTCTGCATCTCCGAACACAGACACCTCTTCAATTCCCATTTCTTTTGCAGCCCTCATACCCAGAACAAGAGCTTCGTATTTCACCACATTGTTGGTAGTTTCAAATTCCAGCTTGTACGATAGGGATATAGTCTCTTGGCAGGGTGATATGAAAATCACTCCAGCGCCAGCACCCATACTGGAGGAAGCTCCGTCAAAGAACATCTTCCAGACAGAGGTGATTGAAGGAGGTATCTACTGATTAAGAATAGGCTGCTTTCTTATCTGTAAAGAGACCTCAGGAGTTCCAGTGATCTGTAACAAACTAGACCCTAAGTCGATGTCGAGTGAAAAGATGGGGTGGTTAGTGGGGTTTGCTTCATCACTGACAATATAAGCTAGTTGGGCCTCTCTATACAACCTCCTGTGTTCCCCTCCAAAGACCAAAATAGTGGAATATGTGAGGTCCATCTGTAATGTTCCTCCAAGTCTTTTAATCCAATACCTTGACAACAGCATGCTGAACTTGGGGGGAACATCAGCTACCACAATGTCCATGACCATACTCTTCATGGACAGCTGAAACAGAGAAACCACCAGGTCCTTGATGACTCCCAGACATTGCACCCTCCTCGAATCAAAAGTGTATAAATCATGATAGGCCTTGGTCACTTCTAGTCCCATCTCTTCCATTACTATTTTGGGCATAAGGTTATGGGAAGCTCATGAATCCATGAGGAAATTATGCAACATTTTATCATGTATATTCAGGGATGTGTAGAAGGGAGGAGATGAATCATCTCTATCTTCCACCATGGGCCCCAAGACGACTGCAGGATTTTCATCTTGAAGGTTTATTGAGTCTGAGGGAGGCTGGGGGGACTCTGATTGTAGTAACTTGGAGAGGGACCTTTTGAAGTCTTCATTTTTAACTAGCTCAGAGAGGGGTATAGGAATTCTAATCTTCTGAATCTCATGCTCAAAATTGAAGGAGGAGATAGGTTTGGGAGCTTCTCTTACCTCAGTGACAAGCTCCTTGGCTGCTGGTGAAGCACTCTGAGTCTCCTTTTCTTTAGTTGTGGATGCTGCAGTTTTAGTAGGCCTATCTGCTATGAGGGGTTGGTCTTGGTTGTCAAAGCCTCCTTCTTTCTTTCTTGACCTGAGATGGTATCTGTTAGAGGTATGACCGGCCCTTTCTCCCTTTCCTAACTCATGGATCTGAATGTTCATCAGGGATTTTTCATATGCAGACTGAGTCAAATGGGGAAAAGGAGGAGCTTCTTCAACACAATGAATTTCGGGGTCGAATTCATCTACTTCCCCCCCTCCCTCATGAGTAATTAAGTTATTTTGGAGAGGGGTTTGAATCCTTTGGTCCTCTCTGTCTTTTCCCCTTTGTTCCCTTGGGAAGGCCTATGGTCCATCGTTATTAGGTCTCCTAAAACCTCTATCATAAGCATTCTATAGATTTCTATACATGGGCTTCCCTTCTAACTCCCACCTTTCCATCCTGGCAGAAAGTGATTTTAATACTCTAGCTGTCTCGTCTGTCTGATGGGGCATGGGAGAGGAACTGGATGGGGAGGCTTCAGGTCTTTTCTTGGATATGTTTCTATCAGCAGCATTCCTAAGTCGATCAATGGCCAATATGTTAGATTCTACCTCCACAGTTGCATCCTGCATGTGGGCCAGGGTAGTGGCTCTTCTCTCTCTCAGTAGTAGGTAGAAATCGAGATCAAAAGCGCTAGCATAAGTGATCTTAGCCGAGGCTTATGAGGGATTTATCTCAGTGGGAATTTTATTATACATTTTATTGAATCTCTTAGAGAAGTCATAGATAGATTCTCCTTCCTTTCTCTTCAAAGACCCAAACTCTGTCATGTAATACATGAAGTCCTTTTTATCTCCCCACTGTCTCAAAAAGGTGTTATCCAAGGCTTTGATCCCATCAATAGACCTAGGAGGTAGGGCCTTGAACCATTTCCTAGCCTCGCCTTGGAGGCTATGTACAAAAATCCTCATCCATACATATGCATGCATGATGACATTATCATCTGTGAAACTGTAAAAGGCTTCTAGGTGTTCATCTACCGTTACGTCTCCCTCACCTGTGAACTTGGGTAGTTTCTTGAGGTAACCATCTGCCGGGAGGGAATTGAGGGGATGAGGTAACACAAGGGGAGCATACCTAGCATCTATAATTGCCTCCATTCTGGTCATAGGGGGATTAGCGCCAGCCATAGGAATATTAGGTGGAGGAGAAGTAGCTCACAAAGGGGCTACTGGGAATGAGCCTCGAATTGGAGTGGGAAACAAAAGATGATCTAAGGAGAAGGATAACGAGCTCAAGTCAGCAGGTTCTCCTCTTTGTGCAGGAGTGGGGAAATCTTCTGTAGTTTTGGGTCTACGCCAAGGAACAGCTTCAGAGGAGAGGGGAGTGACAAGGATTTCTCCCTCCAATCCAAAACCAGGAGGGGAAAACTCAACAGGAACACTCCCAAAATTCAGGAAACGAGAAACCTCTGAAGGAGGTCTATTAAGAAACTGAGGATGATAAAAAGGAGTTCTTATATAAGGAGATGGCGGATTACCTGCTTCAGCGATGGGAGCTTCTTCCTCAGGGGCCTTTCCTTTTTTGAGAACCACCTTCGGATCAGCTTCAGGTGTAGCCAAAGACAACTGTGGATGAGACCGTGTGTGTCTGCCTCTGAAATCCAAAATTAACACGGTGGGTTCTTCACAGTGGAGTCATCACAATGGAGTCACTAGGTGCACAACAACAATCTTCAAAAGGCTCTAATACCTGATGCACCTTTAGAATCAGAAGCTCAATGTCGTTCAATCCCGGGGAAAATTTTCAATTTCGTCCCTGGCAACGGCGCCAGAAATGTTGGCAATGGAAGTCACTCCTGGATTGCTTGCAGGAGCAGAGCCCAACGCCCATCAGTTTTATGTCACGGTGGTTTTTAATGGGTGATCGAATGGACAGAGACTCAGGGAGATGTCACTCTAACTCAAAGACTGGGTCTGGCATGTAAGAAACAAAGGAGGTCTTGATCTAACTTCAATCAATGGGTTGATTAAAAGGTGAACGGGTGGAAGACTTGATAAGAAGAGTGAACAAACTACTGCAGGCAAGAGGCTTCAACAATTTGTAGAAGAAAAACTCTGAACGCGAGATCCTCTAGTTCAGGGCTTTGAGATACTGAAAAAGGGGCTTGACTGGATTCTCCAATTCCAAGTTGTTCAGTGTTAGGAAAATCACAAGGACTGATTAGAGACAATGCGACTGTCACAGTGATCAAATTCTACATCATCCTATAACAGTTACAACTCGACTGGATTCTCCAATTTTGAGTTGCTCTAACACAGTTTGAACAAAGGCATGTAAGAAACTGGCATTCATAAGGCAAGAAGTCTCAAGAGTTCATACATAACTAGAGATAACAGTGCTTCATTAAAGATTTACAACTGGGAGCCTTGCTCAACCATTGATAGATACAAAAATGGCGAAAACGCCTACATATACTCAGAACAACAATGGCAACAAAATCGAGACATTGCATAAAAACTTTGCATCTGCATGGTTGTTGACAATCTGCACCTACAGTCTCTGAATGATCGTGCACCAATGACAGACGCAATCAAACTCCTGACAGATCCGTGGACAAATCGACGTGCTTTAATTCGGTGCCGAACTTTCCCATTATGGCGAATATGATGTCTAACCACCACCAACTACCTCAATAACTGCTTTATGGGGATTGAGAACGACCCGGCCAACTCGACACTTTTGGGACGTGGAAGGCCCCTTGCTCTGCCACCTAGATTAGCTGATCGGCCCGATGAATATGCGTGGAGGCCAGCGCGAAGGATGGGGCGCATAATGGGGGTGGCGCCAAAACCGTGAGGGTGAGATAAGAAGTGATGAGGTGTGAGAGAGGTGACAAGGAGGAAGGCAACAAGCGGAGGGGGTTGGAGATAAGATATAATGGGCACATTTTAATGGGAGGCTGACATGGAGAGGAGTGGGACACATGGCAGGCAGTGAGTGGATGATGAAATGGGGAAAGGATCACATGGACTAAAAGAGTGGAGATGGACAAATGTTGTGGAGAGAGGGGGGACACATGGCAATAGGGGAGAGGCGGCTCGGGAAGATGACATAATGGGGGGAAGGGCCCACGTCGATTAAAAATAGAGTAGCTGAGAAGGATGGGATCGCCTGAGCGCCATTGATCTGAGCCTTTGATCTAAACCGTTGAAGAGATGTGCACCCGATTCCAGACCCCCCCCCTCCGCTTAAAGGTAGAAAGGCGGGGGGGGGTCTGGAATCACCTTGAGTGTCGTTGATCCGGATGCTCCGATCGTGACCGTTGAAGAGGTGCGCCCCCGATTCTAGACCCCCCCCCCACTCTTCTTAATGGTAGAAAGGCGGGGGGGGGTCCGGAATCTGATGTGCACCACTGATCTGGGCGCGCGAAATCCTGCCGTCCAGAACTAATTTCCAATTAACCACAGTTGCATTTGCATCCCAAACTTAGGAAAAGTGGGTTTTTAACCCATTTCTTCGCGTTTTACCCCCCTTTACCAGAAATGTCACTAACACAATTATTTAATGAATTAGGTGTCACCTTGTTGCATGTGGACTTCTCTTGGTCCTTACAAGTGTTGATTACCTAATTAACTAAATGCCTTTGGTACAACCTTGCGTAATTCAAAAGTCCCTAGGAAGCTAGCATGTGGACATGTGGGTCCTTTACTATTCCTTAAACTCCCTATTGTGATTTAATCTAAGAAATCTTTGAAACTATCCTAGATTGTGATCATGTGGGAATGTATGGGCCCATTACAAAAACCTTCAAACTTCCCTAGTGATTTAATCTAAGAAAGTAAATTTCAACACTATCCTATATTTGTAGCATGTGGGCATGTATGGGCTCGTTGTAATCTTGAGATGTGTTTGAAAAATAAACTAAGAGGAGTCCCGAGGGGGCAATTGTCCTCTCCTAAACATTTTAGTCTTTTTAAGGGAGATGAAATTGTCCTGCAACCTTTTTCTGATTCTCAAGGTCACTTTGAAGCACGAGAGAAGAGCATACTAAATGATTGTTATCCAACTTCCTGTCCCAATGAAATTTTATGTGATTACCAATGATTCCAACTTATACTTTTAGTCAAAGAAAGCCATCCATGTGGAAAAAATGAAAGCAAAAGAGGAAATAATGATTTTAAACCCCCCTAAGTGCCTACGTGTTTTGACTAATCCCTTTATATGGAGAGGGAACTAAGTGTGGTGCAGATTACAACATGCATGAAATCATTTTTAAGAAGGCTAGGGGCCTTCCCCAAATCACAAACAAGCTTACAATGTGTATTTTTCTACATAGGTGCACGGGTCTCAGAGTAGATAGAGGTGCACTGAGTGCTTATGCGCAAACCGAAATAGTCTTTTGGGCATAGCTGTGCAGAACAACACAGTGAATTTGGTGCACGTGCGCACGATGCACGACTGTGGGCCAATAAACTCGTGCACAACTGACACACAGCCGTGAAGAAAATTCTGGATGGAATTCTCTCAATTAATCTTTGAATTGGATGTTTTGCAGGTTGGCTTGGGCCAATTAAGGTACCTACAGGTTAAATAAACCAAAAGAAGAGCTATAAAACCCAAATGGGGTAGGAAGTTGATACCTTTTCCTAGTGGAGTCGCCAATCTGTTGCACCTCTTTTGTCACCTAAATGAGCAAAACAGAGGTGCTTACAAGCTTAGTTGGGTTAGCTAAGCAATAGTTGTAAAGGAAAGGGTTAGAGAAAGAAATATAAAAGAACAAACTAAGAAATAGACTAAGAAATAAAAGAACAACTAAACTATTGAGCATAAGGACATAAGAACAAAAAACCAATAAGACTCATGTCACCAATGGCAAGGATTATATTAGTGAAAGAAAAGACCAAGAAGAAAGAGGACTTTGGGTCCCTTGTTCCTCCAAGGGAGGGCTCTTGGACCCCCCACAACTAATCTCTTCTTACAACTTTGAAAGAATTGGTGAAAGAATCCCAAGCTAATCCACTTAAGAGGTGAGATGGATTACCCAATGTGATGATGCTAGTATACTCTTGATGAGAAAAGAGGATTCCCCAAGAGAATAGCAACAACATAACCTTGCCAATGAATTCCTTGAAAATGAAGTGCACCCATGGCTTTGTTTTATAGCACCACTTTGAGGTATTGTGCAACCAGCTTGTAGTGTGAAGAGAGGCTATTTAGGGCATTTTTAGGTCTTTGACCAGCCACCCAGTCGGATTCAACCGATATTTGGGTGTCAAATCAACTTGGAAGTTGAACCAGAAGTGGGTGGGAGGCTGACCAATCTCATAAATGCACCGTTCTCAGATGTGTGTGGCTTTTAGCGACCACAATCGTGCATTGTGCGCATGTGCGCTTTTCGTGCATTTCTGGATAGTGCATGTGCGCGCATGCCCTGTGTAGTCATAACACACCTTAATTTTATCACTGGTTTTATAGTTTTGGACCTTTTGGAAATGATTTTGTGGTAATTTTGGTTCATGGGTGACCTCATAACTATTTGAAGCTGTTGGATTCCTGTAACCATTTGCGGATGAAATTTCAGTGATAACAACCGGCCCCATGAGACCCAAGGATGATGAGGTGGTGTGACCTCATGGATCGACACATGGTGGGTCCTATAATCAAGTATAATGATTCATTTTTTGATTGGTTGAGGCCCCAGATGATGATGGTTGACGACTATACCTATGCCGACTTGGATTTTCGAGGAGATCCAGATTTGGTTCTGCCTAAGGGTGCTTAGTGGGGAGACTTAGGTAAGAAGTACACATTTTTTTTTTAATGTTTTTGTAAATTTTATTATATAAAATGTTTTTTATGTTTTCGATCAAAGGACTAAAAAATCTCTTTCTACGACATAAATGTGGGGATGCATCAGCCTCCAGAAACATATCCTATATAGAGAAGAGGAGAAGTGGCTCCAGTGGTAGAATGGGGTGCTGAGGATTACGAGGTAGTTGAACAGAAGTTAGAGGGATTGACTGCAGATGTCCCAGACATCTCTATTGGGGAGATCCAAAGATGCTATCGATACCATACTGTGGGCGTATATGTGTCTCTTAGTCGACTACTCCATAGGGTAGCATGAGCAGTTGTGTGTTACCGTGAGCGTCATCCATGATGCTATTTTTTTAGAATCCATGGGCTTCATATTTTGATATTTTAGTCTTCGGGCAAAAACTTTTTGTAAAAACTTTTGATCGTTATACATATATGCATGCGGCTTCTACCAGCTTATTCTACTTTGTATAATACATGTGATGTGTGATTGAGTTTATACATGTCTCAGATGTCTGTCTAACACACAATTATCTAATGCATCAGTTAATATATTTAGACATCTAGGAATGTGTTGATATTCGATGTAATCAAAATAACGTTCCAAGAGGTGAATTTGTGGATATACCCACAATAAAGTAAGACTTTCGATAGCATAGACATTACTTAACTGTAGTACGACTAGCTATGAATCAAGTCATATAACCAGGTGACGGATACGAAGTGAAATAGCATCAGTCAAAAATTCGATGACGACGCTATACTCTGCAATATTATTGGTTTCACGACCGAGGAAAACACCTCGTAGACTGAAAATTTCGTTGGTGGGTGCATAAATTGACCATGCAGCAGAAGCTAGGTTATGAGTACTATGACTAGCACCATCGACGAAGACAATGTGGGGTAGCAAACACTCCGACATCTGGAAACCAAGCACAATGCAAGGTAAGCGGTCGAGGGTAGAAACCAAATAACGAAAAAGCACACTAAAGTAACACACAAAAGTATGGTACAATAAAATAAAAGCACTCATGCACAGATGACCTAAGCATAGTACTTCTTTAAGTAAAGCCCATTTATGGGCTCACTCAAATGGACACCATCATAATCTACTAACTGATAAGCTCCATTCTCCAACACTCGTTTGACGATATAAGGACCTCGCCACATAGCCTCAAATTTTCTGGCTCCTATCAAATCATGATCTTGTTCGTAGAGGAGAACTAGATCAACTTCAGAGAAAATGCATGGCTTGACATGTTTTTTGTATTGGGATTAGACGCGTTTCTTCTGGGTTTCTATAACTAGGGTGACATCACGATGGGTTTCGTCCAGTTGCATAAGATACAACAGATGTTCTTCTTCAGCAGAAGTGTTTGGGAGAAGTTCAACGGCTAGCTTTAGAGATGGTATCTCACATTCAATTGGCAAGATGGCTTCTATACCATAAACTAACTGGAAAGGTGTAAACCTGGTAGCAGACTTGATGGATGTCCAGTAGGCCCATAATGCTGAAAACAACATCATGTGCCAACTAGTCTTATGAATCCCTATCATTCGTCGAAGCATAGTAATGAGGATTTTGTTTATTACTTCAACCTAGCCATTGTCCTGTGGGTAATAGGGTGTTGAGTTTTCATGGAGAAGACCCAACTTTTCAATAAGTTCAGACATCATGAAGTTTCTAAAGTGGATACTGTGATCGATAACGATAGCTTGGGGAACACCAAACTGAGAAATGATATGATTGAATATGAAGAGTGTTGCAGTATTTCCTGTATTATCGAATGTAGGCATCGCCTCAGCCCACTTCGTAAAATAATCTATGGCTACAATAATGTATCCATGCCCCCATTTTGCAAAAGTTCCATTGGAGACAATAGGGTGTAGAGGAGCAGGGTGTGATCGTATTTTGTTGTTGTATATTTGGAAAGCATGGCATTTTTGGACAGCAATAATACAATCTTTGAATAAAGAAGGCCAAAAATACCCATCTCGTAATATCTTTTGGGCAACAACATACCCAGACATATGACCACCACATGCTCCAGAATGGAATTCATTCAAGGATTTCTCGGCTTTGTCAAGGGTGAGACATCGTTGAAAGACGAAGTCAATCCCACTACGATAAAGAGTATCATCGAGGATGATATACTGACGGGCTTGGTAATGTATGTGACGGTGGTCAGTGCTAGACAAGTCGGGCCGGAAAGTCTGAGTCAGGAGATATATAATGATATCCCCATACCAAAGGTCATTGGAACTGATCAGAAAAAGGGATTCATCGGGTAATGAATCCTCTGCTACATTTTCTATCTCAGAACATGGAAGGTCACATATCAATTTAACAAACACCAAGAATTTATTAGACTTAGCACATTCGAATTCTAAGTCAAACTCCCAGAGTATTACGATCCATTTGGAGTATTTTCTCCCTAGAAATTGGCGTGTAAGAATGTGCTGCATAGGGTTGCAGTTGGAAATCACAGTAGTCTTGTGTAAAAGGATATAGTGCCAGAAATGTTGGATAGCTTGTATGGTTTCCAAGGCCAGTTTTTCAACGTGTAAGTGGATCTGGGGAGATCTGTTAGTGTCCACACATACCGATTTATCCAATAAAAAAATTGGACAGGACGTGACACTTTCCCTAAGTTACAATCATTTAATTTACCATCAAGGAAGGAATAAGTGGCATACCTTTAGATAGCAGTTCCTTCTGTCTTTGTTGTCCTTGCTTCATTTCGATGACCTTGTAATATTAGATCTGCAACAACATGAATCAACCAAGGTGAAAGCAACAATAATACATTCAATGAATACCTAAACATGTGATCAAGGAGTTAGGTAATAAAATAAGAGTGATTTTATGGGAAAGATTCATTCCACTGTATTATATTAAATGAAAGAAGAAGATACAACCAGATCGCCTTGATGTCACAAGCTTCCTTTCAGTTGTCCCTTGCTCCAACACACACACTTGCTCCAAACTTGTATGAAGAAGATACACTATGGATTGATGGAAAAATAGAGGCCTCAAGCATCAATTCAAACAGGGCTTCTCACACAATTTTGAACATATCCTTTCATCAATTCTTTGTTTAATCTTGCTTAACCTCTTCCATGAGAAACCTTTCAATTTATAGGAGAAGCAGAGATGGTTAAAGGGATAAGGATGATCCCACTAAATCTGAGAATTCAGTAGGATTCCAGCCATGAGAATGCCAACTCATTTTCTAGAATATCCTCTTCGAGAACCTTCGTAACCTATTCTTCCATTTTTAGTTTTGAAACAGGTTCACACCCTGTCTATAGAGCAAACTGTGAACTTCTCGTAGGAAAGGTATAGAGAAACCAACGAGAATCAGGGTTTTCACACCCTACAAACTCACTTTAAAAATATGCTTTGTAGAGGATGACAATAGTCACTTTTTTAAGGCGAAAAGTCTTTATGAGATCCTGAACACATCACTGTAGAGACATCACAAAAGTGACCAAAATCATGTGTAACATTATCACTGAAATTTCGTCTACAAATGGTTATAGGAATCCAACATTGTCAAACAGTTATGAGGTCACCCATGGACCAAAATTACCACAAAAGCATTTCCAAAAGGTCTAAAACTATACAACCAGTGATAAAAGTAAGGTGTGCTATGACTACACAGGGCCTGTGCGCACATGCGCGATCCAGAAACGTATGAAAAGTGCACATGTGTACGATGCACGACTGTGGTCACTAAAAGCTGTGCACATCTGAGAATGACACATTTATGATATTGGTCGGCCTCCCAACCACTTATGGTTCAGCTTCCAAGTTGATTTGACACCCAAATCTCGGTTGAATCTGACTGGGTGGTTGGTCAAAGACCTAAAAATGCCCTAAATAGCCTCTTTTCACACTATAAGTTGGTTGCACAATACCTCAAAGGGGTGCTATAAAACAAGGCCATGGGTGCACCTTTTTTTCTAAGGAATTCATTTGCAAGGTTATGTTGGTCTTGGGGAATCCTCTTTTCTCATCAAGAGTATACTAGCACCATTACATTGGGCAATCCATCTCACCTCTTGAGTGGATTAGCTTGGTATTCTTTCACCATTTCATTCAAAGTTGTAAGACAAGCTTAGTTGTGGGGGTCCAAGAGCCGTCCCTTGGAGGAAGAAGGGTCCCAAAGTCCTCTTTCTTCTTGGTGTTGTCTTTCACTAACATAATCCTTTCCATTGGTGACATGAGTCTTATTGGTTTTTTGTTCTTATGTCCTTATGCTAAATAGTTTAGTTGTTCTTTTATTTCTTAGTTTAATTCTTAGCTTGTTCTTTTATGTTTCTTTCTCTAACCCTTTTCCTTTATAGTTGTCTTGCTTAGCTAACCCAACTAAGCTTGTAACCACCTCTGTTTTTCTCATATAGGTGACAAAAGAGGTGCAACAGATTGGTGACTCCACTAGGGAAAGGTATCAATTTCCTACCCCATTTGGGTTTATCTAGCTCTTCTTTTGGTTTATTTAACCTGCAGGCACTTCAACCGACCCAACACGACCTGCAAAACACCCAATTCAAAGCTGAATTAAGAGAATTCCATCCAGAATTTTATTCACGACCGTGTTTCAGTTGTGCATGGGTTTATTGGCCCACAGTCACGCATTGTGCGCACGTGCGCCAAATTTATTGTGTTTTTCTGTGCACCTGTGCCCAAAATACTATTTCAGTTTGCGCATAGGCGCTCAGTGCACCTCTATCTACTCTAATACCCATGCACTTGTGTAGAAAAATACACATTGTAAGCTTGTTTGTGATTTGAGGAAGGCCCCTAGCCTTCTTAAAACTGATTTCATGCATGTTGTAATCTGCACCACACTTAGTTCCCTCTCCATATAAAGGTATTAGTCAAAACACATAGTCACTTAGGGGGGTTTAAAATCATTATTTCCTCTTTTTCTTTCATTTTTTCCACATGGATGGCTTGCTTTGACTAAAAGTATAAGTTGGAATCATTTGTAATCACATAAAACTTGCATTGGGACTAGAAGTTGGATAACAATCATTTAGTATGCTCTTCTCTCATGCTTCAAAGAAACCTTGAGAATCAGAAAAAGGTTGTAGGACAATTTCATCTCCCTTAAACAGACTAAAACCTTTAGGAGAGGACAACAACCCCCTCAGGACTCCTCTTAGTTTATTTTTCAAAAACATCTCAAGATTGTAACAGGCCCATACATTCCCACATGCTACAAAGATAGGATAGTATTGAAATTTACTTTCTTATATTAAATCACTAGGGAAGTTTAAAGGTTTTTGTAATGGGCCCATACATGCCAACATGATCACAATCTAGGATAGTTTTAAAGATTTCTTAGATTAAATCACAATAGGGAGTTAAAGGAATAGTAAAGGACCCACATGTCCATATGCTAGCTTCCTAGGGACTTTTGAATTACGCAAGGTTGTACCAAAGGCATTTAGTTAATTAGGCAATCAACACTTGTAAGGACCAAGTGAAGTCCACATGTAGAAAGGTGACACCTAATTCATTAAAACATTGGCACACTTTCACTCATTCACACACAAAAGTCACTTATCACTCACATAGTTTTCATCTCGAAACATGGAGGTCAAAGTAAGTTTCCTCCAAAGGGATTCCAAAACAACCCACCCTTTTCTTGACGAAACTATCCACTCCCATTTAAATTTCAACGAGATTGGCTCACACCCCCAATATCTCAAACAAACCACATCTAAAACTTTTCTAAAAACTCACTAAGTTTTCCTCCACAGGAGGTGCCAAAAGAAATTTTTCAGTCTAGGTAGAATTTCAGGGATAGGCATCCAAATAACTCCCCGTTATCTGGTTCTCACATTGTCAAAACAATAGAAGTTGTCAAATAGGGAAATGAAAATCCTCCAAGTCAAGTGTTCCTAACACTATAAGGCAGGGAGATACCCATGAAGGGTCAAAGGCCGAGGTCTGGTTGTTCTGTGAATCCCCCCTTGAGGCACCCACCTCTTGGATGGGATCCAACCCATGACCCATTTCTTAGGCTAAAAATCTAAATGTCGCACTTTGACCAAGGTACCTAGTGACCAAATTTTAGGACATCTACCCAGGTGGCAATTGTGGGATGCAATTGCACCTTGATTGGATTTTTGGTGGCTATTGGGAAATATCGTCAACTCTTTCAGGATATGCCCCCTTTACCCCTCATTATAACTGATTACTTCATCCTTCACTAGTTTCTCTTTCAGTGACTTTAGACCCCACTGTTGAGTACTATTGGAAGGTCCAGTGTTATTTGAGAGGAAGGACGTTACGTATTTTAGGACACGAGCATTTTTTTTCTTTGATCCCCCACGCGGACAAAACCCACTTATTCACATATATGCTTCTTTTTCAAAATATTGTATGTAGGATGCACTTTTGATTACATTTTGATTTAGATATATATCGTGTAAAGTTCAAAAATTGCAACAAAAGGCTCTTGTTTATTTATTACTCTCACCACAATTTGCACACATCCACTCAGCTATTCGGACATCCTAGGGGACCCACAGAACCTCCGTCATTCTAGACACTTGCTAAACCTCCCTCCTATTTTAGGGGGAGTTCCAGCTAGTCTTTCCAACTTATCGGCTCCACCTTCTCACACCCTTGTGAGTGCCATTGTCTTAGGATCATCCTTGCTTGGTTCCACCTTACTTGGGTCCACTTCCTAATGGACACCATCCACTCACTCTCCTTTACACAGAAGCGGGGGGCCAACTTCCTCTCAAGGGGGAAGTACCAACCCACCTAGCCCCCCTCAAGGGTTAGGTTCACATAACACTCACACCATGGATGGAACTAATCCTTTGCCACCACTCTAGATGCCATATTTGGCCTCTCTTAACATACCAGATCTAAAAAAACTCACAAATGACCCTATATTGCATGACCCCACATGGCCTGCAATGCCTACCAAACTACCTTCAGATATCCCCAAGTTTGAAGGAAAGGCAGGGGATGACCCTGCCAACCATGTCATGACTTTCCACTTATGGTGCTCTTCCAACAACATTATGGATGATTCCATCTGACTATGATTATTTCAACACACACTCACTGGCCCATCAACCAAATGGTATGTAGACAAAAAATTGGGGTCCCATGCGACTTTCAAGACCTTGGCCAAAGCATTTTTGACCTTCTTCCAATTACCAATCCGCCATGACAATGGTCTTGAAGTACTCTCTAATTTTAAACAAACCTCATCCACACATATCGCTGATCACATTCATGAGTGGCATAGATGACGTAGTTTGTGCAAAGCCAAAACCACCAAACAACATTGTCTTGACTGGTTTCTCAGATCACTTGTCTCTCGCCTTGGTAAATATGTAGCTTCCACCTTCCCTCAATCAGAAGAAGAAGCCATCAGTAAGGCTCAACAATACGACCTCATCTATTCACAATCAGGATACTTGTACACAGTACTTTCTGATCTCCCAAAACCCATGCCATTCGGCCAAGACAAACCCGGGATGTCTCACTCAGCATATAGATTGATTGGTAATACCATGCACCACAGTCCACAAAACCAACAACCACCAATGTATGGTACACCTCAATATCCATCAGCATATGGGGGAACCTATTATTACCCTCCACGCCCTTATCAACAACCATACACTGTTACTCTTCCTCCACCCATCAGTGGGCCACCGTCAGCACCCCCAATACACCCACCTATCCAAACAAGTTATGGTACTCCCTCTACCTCAAATTATACTCTAAGTACTAGTGAAAGTGCCATGACTTCCTATGTACCTTACAGATCATTACCTCCACAGAATCTATACTTTCCATTCCCTGGTCCTCCACAGCCCATGGCTCACCCACACCCTCACGCTAGGGTGAATTTTGTTCAACCCTCTCCCCTTCAGCAATATCAAAATTTTAAACAGCTGAATACAGAAAATCCGACCCATCAGTCGAATAATTCCAAAAAGAAAGGAAAAAACAGGAACAATAGCAACCCAGGTCAAGGCGGGAATCACCCCCAACAAAACCAACCTACTGGGGGTAACCAGAATCAAGGGAATCATAACCCCTAGGGCAGTAATAACAATAGGCATCAAGGGAGAAATAACAATACTATTAGAACCACCTTCCCTTGTGCCCTTTGTGGTGAGTTCAGCCATTATACTCATCTTTTCCCCCAAATCATTGTTTTTAAATGGATGAAAGACTCAGGAAGTGTACCACACTCTCCAACACTGCTTGTCCTTCAATAGGCCCCACAACAATATGGCCAACAACCTCCCCCTACCATGCTGCAGAATCCCATTCCACACCAAGGTGTGATGAACACCCAACAGGACATGCAACCTACCCCACCATAGTTGGGACAGTATCTCAATCCAAACAATCCCACAGATCGTACTATCCTCCTCACAAGTGATGAAGAAATCCTTCTGCAATCACATAGTCATCAATACCATACACTCGCTGAGTCTCCTCCTATTCCCCCAGAAACAAACCCAGCACCAATGGGATCCCCGTTGGTGATTCCTCGCCCTAACGCTGAAACACCTCTTCGCATCCCTCTTATCCCATTGTGTAGGAATGTCCACAACCCCCAGGTTAGGGAAGCTCATAATTACATTTTGGTTGATGACTTAGCACAATCCCTAGTTTCCATGTCAATCTTAGAAGTCCTTCAAACTTGTCCCACTCAGCGGAAATCATTACTTTCCGCCTTGGGGGCAGTCGACCCCGCGGATACTCAACCCATCACATTTGATCTCGACAGTGGAGAACCTCACCTCCCCACTCTAATCACTTTTCAAATCCCATTAAAAATTCAGAACATTACAGTTCATCAGTGCATCATCGATGAAGGTGCATCCATATGCATTATGTCCAAGTCTGTATGGAAGAATCTTGGTACCCCTGAACTTATACCATCTACCATTACTTAAAGAGCTTATGACAGACGACCATTGTCTCCTAAAGGTCTCTCCCAAAATGTCCCTGTAGAACTTGGGGGCAAGACGATTCTCATCGACATTGAAGTTATCGATGCCCCACTCGATTATAATATCTTTTTCGGTTGTAGCTACATGTACGCTATGAAGGCAGTTGCCTCTTCCGTATTTCGAACCATAATGTTCCCCCATAATGGGAAGATCATTACAATCAACCAAGTCTCACATTACAAGCCTAACCCTTCTGCCAACATCGATAACATTCTCCCTCTCATCCACATGAGTCATGAAGCATACCCACTCATCGAAATGGGTCCCAGGATTTTCAAAGACCCATCATTGTTAGGAACTTACCATGGTGCACCACCACTCCTTCATCCTTCCAATCAAGTGTGCGTTGTATCATCTAACATAACTGACATAGAGGATACCCTTCCTCCTAGGTAGGCTTCTATCATATCTGACATCCCACTAGTCATAGAGCTCTCCCCTCATGAGCCTTTTGCGAACTCGTCGACTCCACCAGTTCATGATTTCACCTTTCCCCATGGCCATATCCCAGTTTGGGAGACAGTTCCCCAAGACATTACTCAAATCCCCTTCTTTTACCCTCCACCAGGCATACAAGATTTCCAAGTAGTGGCAACGCTTACCCTCCCTAATATGGTGTTGTAAATTCCAATTTGGTATTTACATCCACCAGAGATGGTTCCTCAACCATCCCTTCCCCCCTAGAGAGAAGGAATCCCAATGACGATTCCCATACTCACTCCCACCATACCCTCTACATCCCCACTTGCTAACCTCCCTGCTACAACTGGGGGCAGACAAAAAAATAAGGAGCCCACAACTCCACTTCCCCCACGCGTCCAACCTCCTTGCGTGCTATGTGAGAAAGATGGACACCCAACCAACAAATGCCCATCTCTACCCGAGTTAAGTAACCTAATTCAACCCAATCAAACACCATGACCACTCTCCACTGTAGCAAGTAGCAAAGGGTTGCGAACCAAATTCGCTTGTGCCATATGTTCCGAATATGGCCATTATACACACCATTTCCCAGCACTACCTCACTTCCGGTAGACATTAGTCACAGTACGCCAAAGCTTCCAGAATGAACCCAATCCAGCTACATCATCCCTACCAAACATCACTAACATACATTATGTCATGACTTTAGTCAATGAACGTATGAGATGCCCTTTCTCTCTATGTGAATCCTTAGATCATTTTACATACCAATGTCCTATGATCATCGAATACAGGCAACACCAATCGACCCTGATTCAAACCCCCGCGCCCCCTACAGAATCAAGGGTTGACCTTACCTCATCACTAGAGATTCTTCATATCATTTCTCCTGAACTAGAGGCACTCCCTATTCCTCCGTGGTTATTGGATGACTTATTCGAGGATTTACTCCCAAATCCCCCCAATTCTCCCGTTCATTTACCTACAAAAAATTTACATCCAACTACCACTAGTACTCCTCAGTACCTCAATATTTGGTTTATGTCGAGTGAACCATCGCAATATCATTGCATCATTCCCTCTGCTTCTTCATCCCCAAAAGACAACCGCACGATGAAAATCACTGATATCACTCTTTTAGATCCCTTGTATTCCTGGCAATTCCACTATGATGATAAAATACTCGAGGAATTAAACACCCCTGACTACCCCTGGGATGCACTACACCACAGAGCGCTCTTCTTTCCACAGGAAGCCTTCACGCTTCCTAACCAACACCTCATACACGTAGTTGAAACCAAGGATTTTATCCCATTAGGGCATATCGACTGGTTCAACAACCCCATTCCTGCCCCTGATGCTTTTGAAGAAGGAAACATGGCCAATATTTACCCGACCATCAAAATCAATATTTCCATAAAAAATGGAGTCATCGAGGAAATCACCATTGGCGCCACATGCACTCCTCAAGAAATCACCACCTATAAAGCCCTCTTCCAAGAATATCGAGATATTTTCGCCTGGTCATACACAAAAATTCCTAGCCTTGATCCCTCTATTGTCGAACATCACATAGACACATGGCCTGTCATCACACCGATTTGCCAAAAATAACGAGCGTTGCACCCATCCAAAGCAGTGGCCATCAAAGTCGAGATTGAAAAATTACGCGTGGATGGTTTCATCTACCCCATCGCCTATAACTCATGGGTTTCCAACTCTGTACCTGTTAACAAAAAACAAGGCACTATCCGCATCTGCACGGACTTTCATGATCTCAATCACGCTTGTCCCAAAGATAACTTTCCAATGCCTTTCATCGATCAAATTATCAACGACTGCATAGGCCACGAGGCTCTGTCCTCCATGGATAGTTTCTATGGTTATAATCAAATCCAAATCCACCCCGCCGGTCAATACAAAACCGCATTCAACACCCCTTGGGGTACTTTCGCATATCGTGTCATGTCTTTTGGCCTAAAGAATGCTGGCACAACTTTCCAACGGGATATGACATACATTTTTCATGATCTGGCTCATATCATCGTCGCAGACTTGGACGATCTCACAGCTCGATCCAAAAAATGCACCCAACATCTTGATGATTTATGTATCATCTTCCAACGGTGTCGTTAGTACAACATCTGCTTGAACCCCCTCAAGTGCCTGTTCTATGTCACTGTCGAGTGCCTCCTCAGATTCATCATTTCCCAAAGTGGTATTATCGTGGACCCCCTCAAAGTCCAAGCCATCACAAAAATTCCACCCCCCCCCCCGAAATTTACGTCAACTCCAGAGCCTACAAGGAAAATCTAAATTTTTACAGTGATTTGTCCCAGACTATACCACTCGAGCACATGGTTTCCTTTGCTTACTATGCCATGACATCCCATCTCACTGGGATGAACATGCCCAAAAAGTGTTCGATCATCTTAAAATGACGCTTTCTAATGCCCCTTTAATTAGTTCACCCAACTATAATCGCGACTATATCCTCTACATATCAGCATCAACTGTCTCAGTAGCATGCGTTCTCATTCAAATCAACGATGAAGATCGTGAGCACGTCATTTACTACATTAGTAAAAACCTCTCAGGACCACCCTTGAAGTATAATCATGAAGAGAAACTAGCCCTTGAAGTCGTCCTTACAGTCCAGAAACTGCGCCATTACATTCTGCTTCGCACAACCAAAGTCATAGCAGATTCAAACCTATGCAATACTTGCTCAGTCATCGACAAATTAATGGCAAATTTGCCCGATGGATCATTATCCTTCAGGAGTACGATCTTGAATTTTCAACACCCAACAACAAGAAATATCGCATCCTCGCTGAACTTGTCATGACCTTCCCCTCTGATACTACTAGTACCCCCATCAATACCAACTTCCCCGATGAAAATCTCTTTTATATCACTTCGGATGATCCTTGGTATGACAACCTCCTCGTCTACCTCCGAACCCAAAAGTTCGGTAACCACCTCTCATGAGATGATCACTATTGTATTCACCACCAACTCCCCCACTATCTCCTCATCGGAGATATCTTATATCGGTGAGGGTTTGACACCATACTTCGTCGATGCTTGACTATTGACGAGGCCGATAGAGTCTTGAACGACTGCCATAGTGGCACGTGCGGAGGCCATCTTTCGGGAATATCCACTGCTCAAAAAATCATCTGAGTAGGTTATTTTTGGCCTACATTGTTTCACGATTGCATTCATGCCGTGAAGCGATGCAATAAATGTCATCTTTACGCCAACAAAGCACAAGCACCACCTGCTCTTCTCCACCCAGTCATTACTGTAGGCCCCTTTTGTAAATGGGGCATCAACTTCATGAATTGTAATCCCCCATCCAGCAATGGACACAAATACATTTTTTTCGCAGTCGATTACTTCAAAAAATGGGCAGAAGCCATGCCCACCTTCAACAACACCACTGACACTGCAACATGTTTTTTCCTTAATCACGACATATCCCGCTTTGGAGTACCACTCCAACTAGTTTTTGATCACGGGAAAGATTTCGAGAATGAGATTTTCGTCGAACTCTCATCATGATTGAGATTCTCTCATGAGTTTGCCTCACCATATTACCCTCAGGCTAATGGACAGTTCGAAGCAGTTAACAAGGTCCTCAAGACCATGTTGCAGCGCACGATTAACAAACATAAGACCAATTAGCGTCATATGTTATTTTTCACGCTATGGGCGTACTGTATGACCGTGGGATCATCATCTCGTCATCTACATCAAGACAATCCCCGGGCCATTTTTTATCCTTAGCCCCCAGGGCGCCATTTATTCATCCCCATCCAGGTACGCATGCTCATGTTCAAAATTATCAAATAAATGCTTGTATGTTCGATTCTCTTCAAATATTGTTCACGTCGGGTATTTGGTTTTCATGTGTGTAGGTACTTGGTCATCATACATCAGTGCAACCCCTTCAGGTATATAATTAAAACTGGCATGTAATCATTCCCTTCTAATCTCAATTTCATCTCTAGTCACACCCTTTGACATTTTCCTTTAGGATCCCCATCTCTAGCTCTGCAGTACCGATGCCTCCATTTTCATTTTAGGTACTGTCACCCGGTAGCAGTCTCACCCACATGAGTTGTCCCATTCATAGCACCCTTTGGCACTTTGACACTCATGCTATTTTTCAACCCTTTAGGGATGGGAGTCCCGATAGTCTTACATCATGTCGTGAATCAGCCACATACTCCTTCTCCTCATTTTGCTAGATTTCCCAATGGACTCTCAGGTTATCTCTTTAAGGTTCTATTTTGACTACGCCTCCGCAATATCATTTACCCTCCATTTCATCCACAATCAGTTTGCCCCTCCACAAATTTCCCTCCATACCATTTACCTCATACAGAAACCCACCCATGGGCCCCCCAACCTCCACCAGTTCTCCAAACACATTGTGCCCTCACCGGCTCAACCATATGTATTTGTACAATCATCCCCAATTATTCTTTATAAATTGTAAAAAGCCTTTGTTTCCAGCATTTACATATCTTTTTGTCATCACCTTTGGCGACCTTATTCCCTTTTTTGGAAAATGCAACCCATGTCGCCCTTGGTTGGGGAACTCCTTATCATCTACTCCTATTGACATCATCCATATACTCTGAGTACTCACAGGCCACTTACCTCTGCTCTCTGAGTTTACCCACTATGTCCCACCTTTGGCACAACTTATCCCACGTCTTGTTGTCCCCCTGACACTCGACCTAGTTGAACGGTTGCGACCACTTATACTTCGCATATACCCCCAACCAAGGGCAGTCTTGAGTCTTCATATATCTTGATTTTGTCCATGTACCTCCTCAGTTCTTAACCTCACCTAGTAGATTTCATGAAGCCCTTTGCTTCTTGGAGTTACGTCCCCCTTTTGTCAACATTAGCATAGTTTCCAGAAGGGCGACAAGATCTTGACTCTCATTACCTTTCCAAAGAGAGGTCTCAGATGGCATAGGGAGAACCCCAATTTCTCCCTACTATCGTTGAATCCCATAACATTTGACTTCAACACTTTCTCATGTTATGGTGGGTCTTACTTTACGAGTATTGCAGTTATTTCTTATATTTTCCAAAGACCTATGAACTTGGTTGGGCTATCAATGCCTATAGAAGCCATGATACTTCTTACAGGTGTCATTGCCTACTATTTAGAGTATGTTCCTCCTCAGAATTATATTCTGCCTTTATCACGACTGCCCCCGAGGGCGCTGCAGTTGTCTACATCAACACACCATTTTAGTTACTATACAACACCTTTATTTTTGAGTTACATGACATGAGCATGGGGCATGCCCACCTCATTTGTACACAGTTTATTTTTACACACCTCATGGAAGGTTGGGTCCTATAGGTTCCCTTCTCCCTTCAACGAGTCACTCTTGATACTCTCACTATCTCTCTCTATTACAACGACACTCTCATTAGAAGAATGTTAAGGTCCTAACCCGCACATAGGTAGATTAATGTATTCGGATGTAATAAAGGTCAATATTAATAAGACCTTTCAATAAAATAGAATAAGGCGGATGTAAGAAGACC
>JZKD02S0127960.1:511533-524420 GCA_000966675.3 Picea glauca
GCTTATTTATTACTGCTCATTATTGGATAATAATTCTACATTGATATAAAATTTGAAGAAAAAGGATTAAAATTACGTTATTACTGATTCACCCCCCCTCTCAGTAATCCAACATCAAATTCATGGCGCCATGTTTGTTCTCTGTGTATGTCTATTGACTGATATGCTCATGAATGTTTACTTCCTGATATACATTTTCTTTATATGCTGTGTATATGATTTCATGTTTTGAGTTTGAAGTCTGAGAGGAAGTAGGAATGAGTTTCAATTGTTTCTCTATCTGAGCAAGAGTTCCTGCAAGGAGTGCAGTTGAAGTTGTCCACAAGGAGTGCGTTGACAAAGGGTTCAGATAGGGTGACTTTTGTTCTCATTCACTCAGAAGTGCAGTTGGGCACAGGAGCCATGCAAGGAGTGCACAGGCCGAGTGAAGTCTCAAGGTTGTGAACCTGAGTAGAGTAGTGAGAGACTGCTGCTGCAGGACTGCGCAGAGTCGAAGAATTTCAACACTTGAAGTGTTGGAAGGTTGCTGCAAGGAGTACGAGCAAGGGTTTTTCTGAAAGACTCGAAGTCCTGAGAAAGTTCAGAAGGATTTTTGAACCGTCGAAGGAGTCCAGGGAAGGATAAGGCCTTCAAAAAAAACTATTGAAGGACAGTGTAGGGAGTTGTGCCGGAAAGTGTTACGAAGGTGTCGTAAGTTTGTGCAGAGGAGGACAAGTTTGTGGGGGAACACTTAGTTCATTCGAAAAAATCGTCAGGGAAGGAACAGACGATCAGAATTCTTGAAGGAGAAATTGCAAATTTTCGTGAGCCGTTAGATCTCGTGGAAGAGCAAGGGAGATACGTCAAGTATTCTCGAGGGTTCTAAGCTCAGAAGGGATAGAACCGTCGATCCAAGGTAGCAAGGGCCATTGGATTTACACGTGGTTTTCTGTATCGGCGTTTCATAGGTCGAAGTCCTATAACTTTGCAATGGGAATCGAGAAATTAGGAAATGTGAAATATCGAAAGATAAAATTATTGTGTGGGCCACAGAGGAGTCAGCGAGTGGACAGGTGGCGCACTCTCGACAAAAAGTCAATTAAGTTGACCGTTTCGGTGTTTCATGGGGTGAAGTCCTGAAACCTCCACATTAGGATTCGCGATATTGCGAAGTTCAAAGTCCCAATGAAGTGAAGTGGTGTCAAAAGGTCAAAGCTCGTGAGTGTATCAGAGTTTTCGCAAATCAGGATTCGAGAGTCGAGGAGACAAGTTTTCGACATCGTGATCACCGAAATCGCGATAGGGAAAATCCTGAAAGGGAAAAAGAAAGGTCAGCGTTGACTGTTTTTGGGTTTCAGGGATTCAAGAGACCAACATTCGACCTACAGACTCACGAAAGCATGAAATCCGATCTCCTGGGTGCAAAGAGGAGATCCCATGAGAATTTGTTGTGGGTGCAGATTTTCCAAAAGGAAAATAGAAGAACGTTTTTGAGTTCGTCGGGCCAGCGAAAAGAGAAAGATCCTGTGTTGACGTGGATCTTCTGACCTATGGGTTGTGGAGGGAGCGTGCATCAACATCAAGTGGTATCAGAGCATAGAAAGAATTTTTTTCTTTCTGTAGTAGAGAAGAGGAGGATTCATCATGCCACCGAGGAGAAGGGACAGGCAATCACCCAATCCACAAGAGGAGAGGGAAATCCTGAGAAGAAGAGGTAGGAAGATGACTGATCCAGCCATGGAGAGAGAGATGCATGATCTATGAGCTAGAATCGAAGACATGGAAACAATGCAAAGGCGTACAGTCAGTGTTGGGGATCTCAGTGATTTCGAAAGTGAAATTGAGGCTGAACATGAAGAGGAAGTCGTAGTCGAAGATGCAGAAAATGAACGTTTGATTAGAGCTATTGCAAGGATGGGTGCAAGGGCCAAAATATAAATTCCAGTTTACGAGGGAAACTTGGATGCAGAGGAGCTTCTAGACACATACTTTGACTACGAAGATGTCGAAGAGGACAAGAAGGTCAAGCATGCTATCACGAGATTGAAGGGACATGAAGCATTGTGGTGGGATGAACTACAGGCTGATAGACGCTACAAGGGCAAGCAGAAGATCAAAAACTGGGACAGGATGATCGCAAAGATGAAAGCGAAATTCATCCCCAGAGATTACCAAATCACTCTGTTCAGGAGGATGCAGAACCTGAGACAGAAGCTGATGTCAGTGAAAGAATATACTGAAGAAATCTACAAGCTTAACATCAGGGCAGGTCATCGAGAAAGCGATGATGAAAAAGTTGCCAGATACATGAATGGCCTGAGATACGATATCCAGGATGAGATGAGCATGTTAACCATCCGAATGGTGGAAGATGCTTATCAATTGGCTCTGAAAGTTGAAGAGAAGTTGAGCCAAAAACAGAGTCAGAGAGGCCGAGGTAGAAGTAAGCCTAGAGGAAAATCAGTTGCCTAGGATAAAAACCAGAAGCCTAGGGAAGACTGGAAAAAACCGCAGACTTGAACTAAGAGAGGTGGAACCTCACAGCGAGGGAAATATGCTAAATAGAGAGGGCATCATACCGAACAGAGAGGAGATTATGCTGATAACAATACTTTTCCTCGTACCAAAGGTAGAGGGAGAGGAAAAGGTGGAGTAATAACATGCTTCACATGTGGAAAGAATGGGCACAAGTCTTATGAGTGTCCAGATAAAAAGAAAGAAGGAGGAGAAGCTCACATCGCTGAAGCACAGAGGTGGGATGTTGAGGCAGAAGATGTTGAAGGCAGAAGATCGCTGATGATGTGAAAAGATATTTTGACAACAGAGAAGGAGGTGGAGAGTTCAGTCCAAAGAAACAGACTTTTCTGGACTGCTTGCAAAACCAAGGATAGGGTATGCAAGGTCATTGTGGATAGTGGTAGCATTGATAATCTCGTTTCGACCGAGATGGTAGAAAAGTTGGAGCTGGAGATGATTGATCATCCAAGCCCATACAGAATTTCTTGGTTGCAAAAGGAACATCAAGTAACTGTCACTAAATAGTGTTTAATAGAATTCAAGATAGGAGGATATAATGATAAGATCTTGTGTGATGTTATTCCCATGGATGTTTTTCATCTATTGCTGGGTAGACCATGGAAATATGACAGGAATGTGATTCATGATGGGAGAATGAACACATACACCCTGGAGAAGAATGGGAGAACTCACATGTTGCTTCCAATCAAGGATAAGGAAGTGAAGCCTGAAGTAAGCAACACTGTACTTCTCATGAGTGGGAAGTAACTTCTTACAAAGGTAAAGAAGAGATAAGAACCACAATTCATTGTGGTCAGGAAACTGAGGATTGTTTTAACCAGCACAAGGGTAGGTGATTTACCAGAAGAGATTCAGGAACTGCTGGAAGAGTTCGCTGATATAGTAGTAGATGAATTACCTCATTCGTTGTCGTCGATTAGAAGTGTGAGTCATCATATTGATCTCATACCAGGAGCCAGCTTACCAAACAAAGCCACGTACAGATTGACACCACAAGAGAATGAGGAGTTCAAAAGACAAGTCCAGGATTTGATGGACAAAGTGTTGGTCAGAGAAAGCTTGAGTCCATGTGTTGTTCCAATAGTACTCAGTCCGAAGAAAGATGAAGGCTGGAGGATGTGTACTGACTTGAGGGCGATCAACAAAATAACTATCAGGTACAGATTCCCATTGCCAAGGATGGATGATCTAATGGATTTCTTGAGTGGAGAAAAGTATTTTTCAAAGATAGATTTGAAAAGCAGTTATCACCAGATTCGCATGAAAGAAGGCGATGAATGGAAGACAACATTCAAAACTAAGGGTTGTATGAATGGATTGTTATGCCATTTGGATTAACGAATGCACTGAGTACTTTTATGAGGTTGATGAACGAAGTCCTAAGGGACTTCATCGGAAATTTTTTTATTGTGTATCTGGATGACATACTGATTTTCAGTAAATTAGTGGTAGAACACTTGAAGCATTTGGCTATAGTGATGAGGAAATTACAGTAGGAGAAGTTGTTGATAAATATGAAGAAATCCTCATTCATGAAGACAGAGCTCATTTATCTGGGGTTTGTTATTTCTGCAGATAAATTGAGGATGGATCCAGATAAGGTGGAAGTGATCAAGAATTGGCCATCACCGAAGAATATTTTTGAGGTCAGAAGTTTTCACGGATTGCCTAGTTTCTACCGAAAGTTCATTAGGAATTTTAGTGCAATTAGTGCAACAATGATGGACATAGTGAAGAAAAGACATAAATCTTTTCACTGGACAGAAGAAGCTGAGAAGAGTTTTAACCTGTTGAAGAGGAAGATTACGGAACAACCAATTTTGGTGTTGCCAGATTTCCAAAAGACATTTCAAGTGAAATGTGATGCAAGAGAATTTGCAATAGGGGCAATCTTGAGTCAAGAAGACAGGCTGATTGCATACTTCAGTGAGAAGCTGAATGAATCGAAAGTGAAGAACTCCACTTATGACAAGGATTTTTATGCCATCATTCAGGCATTAAAGAAATCGAGGCATTACTTGATCCCAAAAGAATTTGTCTTATACAGTGACAATCATGCACTGCAGTTTGTGACTCAACAGGAAAAGTTGAATCAAAGACATGTTAAATGGGTTGAGTATATGCAGAATTTCACTTTTTTGATTAACCATATTTCTGGTACTGCTAAAAAAGTTGTTGATGCTTTGAGTAGAAAGTGTTTTCTGTTGCAGAAGTTCAAAGTCAAAACATTGGGTTTTGATGATTTCAGGGACATGTATAAAGATGATCCAGATTTCAAAGTGCCGTATGTAGCAGCTGAGAATCCAGTTCTCAGAGATAGAAGCCAACGGGCCGAATACATGATCCAGGAAGGATTGTTGTTCAAGGGCAATCAGTTGTGTATTCCAAAATGCTCCATGAGGGAGAACTTGCTGAAGGAAAAACATAGTGGAGGATTGGTAGGACACTTTGGTCACGACAAGACATTCGCAAAATTGAGTGAGTCATATTTTTGGTCGGGAATACGAGTAGACGTCAGGAGATTCGTGAACAGATGCAGAATTTGCCAACATTCGAAGGGATGGAAATAGAATGTAGGGTTTTATCAACCATTACCCATACCTAAGAGCTCGTGGGATGCAATCAGCATGGATTTCATATTGGGGTTGCCAAGAACACAAAGAGGTCTTGATTCAATCTTTGTGGTGGTGGATAGATTTTCCAAAATGGAAAACTTCATTCCATGTCAGAAAACTAGCGACGCAACTCACATTGCGAACCTGTTTCTCAAATAAGTCATTCGACTTCATGGCTTACCAAGAAGCATAGTTTCGGATAGAGATACGAAGTTCATAGGACACTTCTGGAGGACATTGTGGAAGAATCTGGGGACTAAATTTTCATTTAGTTCAGCTTATCATCCTCAGACAGATGCACAGATAGGAGTGGTGAACAGAAGTCTGGGAGACTTGCTGAGGAGCTTGGTGATAGAACACCACAGCTAGTGGGACAATATATTGCCGCAGACAGATTTTGCGTATAATGACTCAGTAAAAAGAAGCACAGGGAAAATTCCATTTCATATTGTATATGGCATGCTGTCGAGAGAGGTTTCTGAGCTGAGGGGTTCAGAACAAACTGTGACTAGGAGTGCTAGTGTGGAAGATTTCACAGAAGCGATGAAGGAACTTCATAGCCAGGTGAAGGATCAATTGTAGAATTCAAATTAGGAATATAAACGCAGAGCAGATGAACACAAAAGACAACTTCAGTTTGAAGTTGGTGATTTGATTCTGGCACATTTGAGGAAGGAAAGGTTCCCGAGAGGAACATATAATAAACTAAAGATGAAGAAAATCGGACCCTGTAAGGTCTTGAGAAAATTTGGGGAAAATTCTTATGAGATTGAATTACCGTATGGGATCGGAATTTCTCCGATATTCAATGTCTCAGATTTGTACCCATATAAACCTGAGGAAGTAGGAGCAGAAAATGAGCAACCAAAGGTGCAGTGGCGAAAGAAAATGCCAGTTGCGGAAAAGCCACAAATGGAGCGCATATTGGATAAACGAATTGGTAAGAAGACCAGAAGAAAATAATACTTTGAGTATTTGGTCAAGTGGAAGGGCCATCCAGTTGAAGATGCCATCTGGGAAAACGAAGTGGAGATCCAGAAGCATGGACAGACCGTGTGCGAGCTCTTGGAGAGGAGCCCATGAAAAGTTTCAAGCGAGGGAGTATGATGCAAGAGCATCGCCAACATCAAGTGAGCCAACGTAGAAACATAGGACAACTGGACAACCACCCAGCGCAAATTTTGAAATTGTCTTGAAGTTAATGCGCCAACCTTAAATGTGATAATTAAATAAAGGCACACTTGTAAAATGTAAACAGACCTTGAGTGATTCGCTCTCATCCTTAGTATATGGAGGCATTTATGAAATTAAATGTAAGTAGGTAGAATTGAATGTGTAGATTAGACAGTTTTAGAGCGCAAGAGGGAAATGGGATAAATGGGATATAGACACCCTCATTGTACATTGTAAGGAGAGAATCATTCATAAGAAGAAGAGAGCAGAGAGCTGTGTAAGAACACCCATGTACAGACATTTGAATTAATAGAAAAAGCTTGATTCAAATTCATGGCATCGTGTTTTCTCTCTATGTATGTCTGTTGACTGATATGCTCAGGAATGTTTACTTCCTGTTATACATTTGCCTTATATGTTGTGTATATGATTTCATGTTTTGATTTTGAAGTCTGAGAGGAAGTAGGAATGAGTTTCAATTGTTTCTCTATCTGAGCAAGAGTTCCTGCAAGGAGTGCAGTTGAAGTTGTCCACAAGGAGTGCGTTGACAAAGGGTTCAGATAGGGTAACTTTTGTTCTCATTCACTCAGAAGTGAAAGGAGTGTGCAGGCCGAGTGAAGTCTCAAGGTTGTGAACCTGAGTAGAGTAGTGAGAGACTGCTACTGCATGAGTGCGTAGAGTCGAAGAATTTCAACACTTTAAGTGTTGGAAGGTTGCTGCAAGGAGTGCGAGCAAGGGTTTTTCTGAAAGACTCGAAGTTGTGAGAAAGTTCAGAAGGATTTTTGAACCTTTGAAGAAGTCGAGGTAAGGATAAGGCCTTAAAAAACAACCGTTGAAGGATAGTGTAGGGATTTGTGCTGGGAAGTGTTACAAAGGTGTCGTAAGTTTGCGTAGAGGAGGACAAGTTTGTGGGGGAACACTTAGTTCATTTGCAGAAATCGTCAGGGAAGGAACGGACGATCGGAATTCTCGAAGGATAAATCACAAAGTTCTGTGAGGCGTTAGATCTCATGGAAGAGCAGGGGAGATATGGCAAGTATTCCTGAGGGTTCTAAGCTCGGAAGGAATAGAACCGTCGATCCAAGGCAGAAAGGGTCGTTGGATTTACACGTGGTTTTCTGTATCGGGGTTTTGTAGGTCGAAGTCCCATAACTTTGCAACGGGAATCATGAAATCATGAAACACGAAATCCCAAAAGCTAAAAGGATTGTGTAAGCCACAGAGGAGTCAACGAGTGAATAGGTGGCGCACTCTCGACAAAAAGTCAATTCAGTTAACCGTTTCAGAGTTTCGTGGGGTGAAGTCCCGAAACCTCCGTATTAGGATTCGCGATATTGTGAAGTCTGAAGTCCCGATGAAGTGAAGTGGCATCAAAAGGTCAAATCTCACAATTGTATCAGAGTTTTGGCAAATCGGGATTCGGGAGTCGAGGAGACAAGTTTTCAACATCGTGATCGCCGAAATCGCGATAGGGAAAATCTCGAAAGGGAAAAAGAAAGGTCAGCGTTGACTGTTTTCAGGTTCCGGGGATTTGAGAGACCAATTCTCGACCTACAGACTCGTGAAAGCGTGAAATCCGATCTACTGGGTGCAAAGAGGAGATCCCGTGAGAATTTGTTGTTGGTGCAGATTTTCCGAAAGGAAAATAGAAGAACGTTTTTGAGTTCTTTGGGTAGAGAAATGAGGAAGATCCTGTGTTGACGTGGACCTTTCGACCTACGGGTTGTGGAGGGAGCGTGCATTGACATCAGGTCATTCCACTGCCAATTCTTCCATTCATTCTCCTTGTGACTCAACGCTTGAACATATGGTACATTTCTTTGATTCTCACGTGAACCCTGTCTTGGATTGTTCGTGATTTGGCTTGTGACTGTTATACTATTGGGGCATTTGGGGCTGATTTGGGTGTTATTTGACTGAAGATGAAAGGTAGATAACATTCAGTGATGCGTGTGACAGAAAAAGGATCTTTTTCTCACATATACACTTTCGGAAGTTAAACACTATAATTTTTTTCTCTCCTAAGTTATTGAAAACCAAAATTTCAAAATTTGATACAACAGAGGCTCCATCTAGGGATGGTGCTTTCTTGCAAAGTGCCAAGAACAGTAGACCACATGACTTCATTCATTGGGTGACCTGAAATCATCCTTATCAAACTCTGAACTCTATCGCTTTACTTGCACCTTTTCGAAACAAAAATCGCTTATGCATTCATTGGGCTATGGAGTCGTAATGCTTTAAAACAAAACCATACTGGATTCCAAATTAAACCAGAAACATACTGAAAACCACTGTTGTACTCTAGTTCTCAAAGTCAATCTTATTTATATACATCACCTACTCTAACCGATATCACCGCCCTATTCAAGTATAGGAAAAATTCCAATCAACCAAATGAGTATTCGACTAACAAACTCAAATATACTTCCATCTTTGAACAAAAGGATGACAGGAGCAACTACAAATTTCAAAACATTCCCTGGGAGAAGGTACTTATAGTTTTGAAATTCGGACTTCAAGAAGTCGGAAATAAAAAATTCAGTCCTCCATTTTAACTCCATATAAACTGCTATTGGATCATAAAAGTTACACAGAAATACCTCATTTTGTTGTTGTTCCAACTGACTAAAATGTTGTTGATGGCTTCCTTTACTGATCTGAATTTTAAATGTGGAATGCTCAATATTTGCTGGGGAAACATGCATGATCAAATTTTGATCTGAACCTGTCTACTCTCCTTCATCATATCCCTATAATCTGAATTCATCACTATGATATGTTGGCCTATTACAACTAACCATTTTTAAGAGAGAAGAAGAGATGTGTTCTTCATTTCCTACATTACTGTCTTGATAATGATCAAATGAAAACTGAGTCTGAAAATATGCATCATGAAAAAATTTATGATCACCCTCTCCAACAATGATATCTTTAGAGGATCTATCAAAGTTAAAAGGATCTGCACTGGACTCTTGAGCAACAGATGCATATCTATTTTCAACCACAATATTCATACTTTTTTTATCATCTCGTAGTTGATAAATAGGATTTGATGAAATTTCATTAGACAACAAATCTTTAAAATCCTCTTCATCATCACTATATTTATCAAATACTAGAAAATCAGAATAAAATCCTGAAGGTTTTTGCATTGAAGAATCAACAATCTGATCTTGAAACAGATTTCGAAAAATATCATTGTTTTCTTCATCATCAACAACCTTTACATCAAAATCTAAATCATTCTCGAAAACCAAACATTCTTCTGGATGGTTAAACATGACAGCCACCTCTTCTTCATGAAACAAAATAGAACCTACAAGATATTCAAGATTGTGTGGATGTTGCAGATCTATGTAAGCAGGGGTTGCAACATGACTGTTCAAGAGAAAATATATCTCTTCTTCTGTTAAAGGAGGAGGTGGTCTGTGCAATTTCTAGATCAAACAACTATTGTTTTCTTCCTCTTTTGTAGGTTGATCATGATGTTTAATATCTTCTTCTTGAATGTGATCACAAGAGCTATCATATCCTACTTCTTTATCAGCCAACTCTTCTTCATACTGATTATCTTCATCGACTTGAGAAATTTCTGATATTCCTTCCTCCTCTTCAAGAAGATGTGTTTGATCTGTTTGTCTTATGAATTTTATATTACAGGAATCTTCAAAAAGTATTTCAGCTGAATAGATTCTTTTACAATGCTGATGAAAAAGTATGTGAAAATATTTCAATGAAGGAATACTGGAATGAGGTAAATATTTATACCAGAGTCTAGCATCTCTTTCCAACGAAAATGTAGTTTCATGACGACATCTTCATGATGTATATTTAATTCATCCATGAGCTTGTGGAATTCAAACAAGTGTTGAGCAGGATGGTCGTTCGCATATTCTCCAAATTTAGGAAGGACATCTTCCCAAAATTTAATGTCTGGAACAGTGTTTGGAAAACCATAAACATATGTAAAGTCCAGAGAAGCAAACCTTGCAGCAATCCGAGCGGAAAATGAATCCGACATTTTGAAACCAATGGAGTCTCCAATGAATCATGTAGAGTCTTCGAACCAAGGAGTCACCAGGTGAATGATCACGGCCAATTGAATGCCTATCCCTTTTTCACCATCAAGAAATAGATCTAAACTTTTTGTCGTATCCTAGGGAAGATAACTTCGTTCCTCCATCCTCAGCAATGGCGCCAGAAAAAGTTGTCACAAGAGTTGACTCTAGGATGTAATAGAGCCAAGCCTTATCACATTTTAAATGAAAAAATAAGTTATCATTCAGAAATTGATTTGGATTGCATGCAAGTAAATTCTGAGATAACCACGAACCACTTTCGATTAGAAGCTACCCCTTCCAACCCGAGAGGGATCTCTCGAATATGTCAAGATAGGATATTCAAATATATTAATAGTGGGAAGATCTATTGGTAACAAAAAGTTTTGAGGTTTTTAGGGTTGATGGGTTGGACTGGAAAGTAGTCCATTGGGCATGGATTCAAATGATCAAGCAAGTAATAAGAGTGTTTCGGAAATAAAATCCATGGAAGAGGTGAGATAGAAGATGATTATAGAAATAAGTATTTATAAAAATTATGGCAGTAGAATAAAGAGAAAACATATCAAAATGCAAGGAGCACTTAGCAATGAGTGAATTCCAATCATAAATCAGTGGAAAGAGATAGTTGGGACAGAGCATATAGCAAAGGATGAATTATGAACCTTCATATCTCTGCAATAAATAGCCTATAACCTAACCTACAATAGAGCATCTAAAAAATGAATGAATTCCATTATAAACACATGTTATAAATCAGGAAGAAAAAGTGAATGGAATAGTATGAAAATTGAGCAATAGACAAACCCTGTAACCAACATCACAAGAATCTCTGTTGTAGATTGAAAATGACTCTACACTCTTATATTAAACATCAAAGCAAAAGATTACAGTCCTTGGAGTACTAATCCCTCCCCCACCCCTTTTTCCTTTTACCAATATTCCCTTTTATATCTATTTTGTCTAAATCCATTCTAATATAAAAGATAACGACAGTTACAACCAATTCTTGAAACTTTCTGCCATAGAAAATGGGCCAAACTGCTGAAAAATGGGGTTGTGGTTATGGATCTATATCTATCGAATAACGACATTTGCGTATAAACTGAAAGAGGATTTTTTGCATCTATTTATTCTAAGTAAAACCCTCTCTTAGTTCCCTGAGATATGTTTCCATTTGCCCTAAATCTGCATTCTAAAAACATGTGTCAAAACAGGAAAATATGAGATCCGAAAATTAGGCCTCGGATATGGATTTCATTTTCCCAATATGTGACACCTGTAGGAAAAATGAGAGATTTTATTGATCTCTGATGTGTTAGGCACAAAATCCTCCAACCGTTTCTCAAAATGATACTCCATTCGCTCAAAATCATCATTTGAAAATGATGACTCAGCACAGTAAAAAACGCGACATTTCTGAAAATGAACCTCATCTTTTGGGGGACTTTTGGCTGCCTTCCTTAGCTCCAAATGAAATTATGAATACACCACTAAAACTCTTAGGATTTTTTTATGTCGATCGACTATTCGAACATGGAAAATGGCCTCTCCATGGGTGAGAAAATTGTGTTTTTCTAAAGCAATTTTGCATATTTCAGGATTTTGGGTTTCGGGGCTTTTGGTATCATGTCTTCAAGAGTTATGACATGCAAGGAATCCCGAATCACGATGGGATTAATTAGACAATAATTATTTGTCTTAATATCTTAATTAATCATGATTATCAATTAATCTTTAACCTTTTGTAGATTTAAGTGTCGGGACTTCAATAATGCTTGACGCGAGAAATCCTGAATCGTGAAATTGCGATGAGATTTATTAATGTTAATATTTCTTAATATTTAACTAACCCGGCTTATCCTTTAATACTTTAGTGAATTCGGGGATTGGGGTTGTAGTTATTAAAATATCTACGTCGGACAAATCCCCGACAGCCAAAAACCCCAGACTCTTGAGATTTTTCTCCATGTGGCTTAACGCTCAGTGTATGCAGTCGTTCCACTGCCAATGCTTCCATTCATTCTCCTTGTGACTCAATGCTCAAACATATGGTACATTTCTTTGATTCTCATGTGAACCTTGTCTTGGATTGTTCGTGAGTTTGCTTGTGGATGTTATACTGTTGTGGCATTTGGGGCTGATTTCAGCGTTATTTGACTAAAGATGACAGGTAGAGAACATTTAGTGATGCGCGTGATAGACAAATGGTCGTTTTCTCACATCTACACTTTCGGTAGTTAAACACTATAAATGTTTTCTCTCCTAAGTTACCGAAAGCCAAAATTTCAAAATTTGTTACAACATGGGTCATAAATTTCCACTCACTATGTTGATTAAAGTTGGTTCTCATTAATGTCAACCCTTGAAGAAAGCCCTATAGCATAAAGGTTTGGGTAATGGACAAAATATTGTTTGATGTAAATATGACTCATTATTGTTTTGTCATGGTTGATAAGAAGTAAATATGGATGAACTCCAAAGTGGTCCCCTTATGGTGAAAGCCCTCACGGGAAGACGC
>JZKD02S0127960.1:541075-572432 GCA_000966675.3 Picea glauca
TTGCCACGCGTCCTTCCAAATAGACGGTCCTGATTATGTCGGGATTTCACCTTGGCTTTTCCCGATGGTATATCTCCTTCGCAGCTTCTGTCTGATCTGACGACCCTCGTTCTTTCGGGAAATTTGAATGAGATCCTGTGGTTGTGGATCTCTGTCTTCCTTTTCTTCTACACGCCAACTCTTGTGCTTAACATCTGCGCAGCTTCTCCCGATCCAATAGCTGTCGGGATTTCCGAGTGAGATCCGACGGCTCTCAGTCTCTTTCCTGTGCTCCTTGCGCGTATAAGAGCGCTATGCCTCCTGAGCTTTGTCTTTTGTTTGCCTGTCATCCTGTAAAACATGCCAACAATCCTTTGTACATTCTTCCTGTATACTTGCCATGTTCATTGCTGTACTTGCTATCAATGACAAGCATATGCTACCTGTTAAACATTTCCAACAACCCAATCCTTCTCTCGGATCCTACTTCTTATCTCTTCTTGGGATGGTTTGGGTGCTAAATCTCTAGCAATGCTAAATCCTCACACAATCCTTCAATGACCAAGTGACATTCTTCCTTGTATTTTTCCTATGTTGGAACCTCTTCTTTTACAATAGATCCTTTGTCCTTCCACTCCTACTTCACCCATGGAATCTACCCCTTCTTTCTCTTTTTCATCCAAGATCCCTTAGGATGGAATTCCTATCCTTATTCATAGGGAACTCCATCCTACTACCTGTCCATTTGATGGTTCTTTCGGGGTAGTCTTACCCATCTTTTTATCCTCCATTATCACCTTGATATTCTTAGGGTAACACCTATTCTCCTTGTTTTCTTCCCCCCTTCCATTTTTCTAGTCCCCTAATCATAACCTATCATACCTTTATTATTCATGTCTCTTCTTTACCTTATCCTTAAGATGCCTAGGGAAAGGTTTTCCTCTCTTCCTTATCTTATAATTTATCTTATTGACCACCTATTTCCTCGATATGTTCATCTTTGATTTTATCACTTTAGTTCATTGTCTTAAGTAAGGATTAATTCAAGATGGCATTCCTTAGTTGAGACTAGTCACCACTCCCTTGCTATCTTCCCTAAGAGGTTATCTTTGGCGGTTTCATCCTGTAGCCTATAGCTATAAGGTCACCTTCATTTCCATGAAATTTCCTTCCTCTCAATGCTCTCCTCCTACCTTCGACGGTGCTTAATTTTTTCCACCCCCATGCTAGGTTATTCACCTCATGCCTTCAATAGTGCATTTCTAGAATCAATGACAGATGCCCTCAATAATGTCACCTTACAATTAATATTAGTTCCTTCAATGGTTCCTTTCCAAAATATTGATAATATCACTTCACCATCATTAATGCCTTTGATGGTTCCTTTTAACATCATCACTTCATGTCTTCACTCATGTCACCTCATGATAATTCCACCTCTAATGCCCTCACCAGTTGTAGGTTATTATTTCCAAATTTCACCCTCCCTCATAATAGTTCTTTCCTCTCACCTCTCTTTCCTTCACTAATTCAACCCTAGTGTGGTATTCTCTCACCTATTGTATCCTCTCTCTTTCACCTTTGCTTGAATGTTGTGTTGTCATGGTAATTGTTGTCACTATCCCTTCCCTACTTAAGGAAATTTGTTAACCTTTTTTTTTTAGGAACATAGATTTCTTGGGTACTAAGATCACCATCTTTACACCTCTTATGTCTTGGCAAGGCTTAGAATTTCCAGAGAACATAAAAATTTGAAATCCTGATGTGACATTCCTCTTATGAAACACAGATTTGTATCATTTTTTCTTTATTATAACATTGTTCTTTTTAGTGTTTGACATGAACACATTTATTCACAACATCTGGGTTCATAATTAAAAAAAACCCTTTATGAATGAACATGATAAGATATTGGTCAACAAGGTGAAGCCCCCGTGATCCTTATGAGTATTTAAGATATGTATGGTGGTCTCTATAATCATAAAAGTTTACTATGTGTTGGCAGCCCAACATGTTTTTAACTTTTTATATCAAATAACGATCTATGTAGCTGCCTAATTGGGGTCGTACATTTTTTTGTTCTTCATAAGAAATTTTCAAAATGACAATTGTAAGTTTTTGGTTTTCCCTATTGTCTTTGTTTTCATTCTTTGTTCATGACTAAAAGCATGAAAACGAAGAATTAAAACTTATGGCTGTATTACCACTCTATTTGAGAAGTTTATGAAAGGCAAAATGTCTCTACAGATTTTATTAATGAAGCCTTGTTCCTTGCTATGAAGATTATTCTCTTTGTTTTGACTCCTTGAATGTCAAGCATGCTTATGGATTACTATTTTTATCAACAAAGGACATTTTAATTTGAGAATTGATATGTTTTTACTGTGGTTCTTGGTCATAAGTTCCCTCATCACAGGTCTTGGTTTACAAGTTTCCCTCTCCCAAACTTTACAACTGAACCCACTATGTTGCACACTCATTTTATTTTAATGCTCTGGTCTTGGCTTGTACTATATGAGAGGTGGAAATACGATTACAGTCAGCCCATCATTTCGAAGCTTGATATTGGGCTTTGCAACACCCCTCGCATTCATTTCAAACAATGCCTATCTTCTCGTTATGAATTTTCTGCTCATACGCCATAGACTGTTGATGATTTTTAGGCTTGGAGTATAGCTCTGGTCTGCTCTTACAAACCCTTCGTACGCACTGTGTTTGGGTGACTGCCTGTTGATTCACCATGGCCCTGGTTGTTAGAGTCAAACCTAATGGCACTCAGACCTTGCTCCTATGCGATAATGTCAAAGAGGATCTCGAGGGTCACGATTGGCTCATTTTCCTTGAGAAATTCTAGGGTTTCAACCTACAGACTACTCAGGAAATCATCCTCTCATTTGCTAGATGTAGAGATAAGGTGGGGGACATTCAACTCGAAGTCATAGAGGAATTTTTAAGACAACAAACAGAAATCCCTGTGAGCGGGCAGGAGTGGTTCAAGAATGCTAAGGTAGAAGAGGTTCCATGGAGTCTCTTCTTTAAATCTTAGAAGATCAATGGATGTGACAAAGGTATGTCAGTCTCTTTACTAAAAACCCGATGGCATGGTCTCCTTGCAATGTTGAAAAAATTTGTCACATGTGAAGGCCATTTTGGCTTTATGTTTCTTTATCACCTGCGTCTGCTCATGAATTTCATAGGGTTTACTTTAAACATGCCTTATTATCTATGGAGGAGCCTGTACAAAATGGATAAGAGGTACAAATAGAAACGCTTGGATTTGAGCCTTTTCCACCACGGTTTAATAAAAATTATGCTTGCACACCAATTGAAGTTGTTGAATGATGATTGGGATTCATTTTTAACCAGAAATGGTTTTTCTAACCCCAACGCTGAAGAGGTTGACAAGCCTGTGATTGAGAAAACCTTAGTCTATCCTATAGCTCCCCCCTCACCTACCCAGGCCTGTGTTACGACCACCTACAGTAAGCCTTTACCCGACCCAAAATTTGTTGAGCAGGCCCATGAGTAAGCTGCACAGCCTAATGACTCTGTCAAAAATTCAAACAGAGCTACAGGTAAGGCGTCTAAAGGTGATGTTGATTTGGGTTTTAAGAATAAGAGAGATGGAAGGTCGATTTTGAGGAAGCTGTGAAACAAAACAAACCCTCATGTGAGCTTGATCAAGATGATCGAGATCCATGAGAGTTCAGATTCCGAGATTGATAGATTTCTTGTTGAAGAAGACCCTCTTTCTTTTCAACCAAACCTAGATCAGTCTTACAACTTCGTAGATAATATACCGCCTTGTCTGAAACATAGTGAAGGGTTTCCTAGTATTAAGTTGGGTAACAAATCTACAGTCCATGTTGGGGACGTTCCAGTTCAAAACTGTAGTTATTCTCAAGGGACCGTCGCACAGTCGCAATGTGAGGCTTGCCTATTCTGGATTGACAAGTACTACACCGATATACATATTTTACATTCGTAGATTAAAGCTCTTACTGATCATGTCGATGCCTTAACAAATCAAAATCGTAGGCTCAACTCTGTCATTCAAAGAGAAGGGAAACGTATGAAAACTATATTGAATGTGATATTAGAAAATGTTGAGACTACAACAACAATAATAAATTCTGAGATCATCTGATATGATTTGATTTTACTATTAGAGGATATCTAGGATTTCATGGTGACCAAGTGATCTGAAATATTTTTGGGGCTTGTTAGCCATATCTATGATCCATTTTGTATAAACAGTAATAAACTTTTTTTATCTCTTGAACATTTAGTATGATCTGGGGTGGTTGTATTCCCCTTTTTTTGTAATCAATAGATGATTGTATCTTATCATGGAAGATAAGACAGTTACCTTTCTGAAGGCTTTTAAAAACTCATTATTTTTGTAATCAAGACATCTTGGCCTGGGGTTGAAGGTGGACAACTTATACACGAATTTGGACAGAACATATGTTTACATTTCGGCTTTATCTATCTATAAATATTGTTGTTGTCTATGGTTTGTTTATCTTGATAATTCGATAATTGTTGATAGATTTTGTATTCACAAATTATTATGTCGTCAAGATAATTTCTTTCATACAATCCACAATTTTATACTTCAGTTATATGAAAATAATGATTGATCGTTCAATTCAAATGATAAGGTTTATCTTAATCTTGTTGAATACTTAAAAGAAGGTTGTTACTATTAGATTTATCTTATGTGTAACTGCTCACAGTCACAAATATCACAATTATTATTTGCGCCCTATCGTTTTATCATTAAAATTCATCATTCAATATATTGTTTGGCATTTATTCCAAATTGCGTAAAGGTTCACTACAGATTTATCTTGTGGACAGACTGGATGGACAATTCATGATCATACAGACATCGAATGCATGCTCATCAACTCATTAATAGGTTAGTTTGTTTCTTTTATTTGTTTGTTTACTTTCAAAACTCTTATATGTGCTATGGTTTTCGTCGTCTACATATTCTTGTTCCATATATTTTGATATTTAATCTTACAGATACATAGAGATAAAAAACAAAAAACAAAAGAAATAGTTTATTTTGTTTTCTTTATCTATTTTTATAAGAAAAGCCATATTTTCATAGATTTCGTGAGTTCAGATTAAAACACATAAATTGTATAACATGCACATAAATTAGAGAAACAGATATGCTATGTAAATATTATTTAAAATAGTTATATATATATATATCAGTGATTAGTAATTAGTTAGTTATTTCATTCCTTTATTTATTTGTTTGTTTCTTTTAGGACTTTAGATTGGCCAACGGAGCCATTAAACCCATCAAAATGAGTCATACCAAACGGCTTGGGTTAATTAGACAACCCCGAACCAGACTCGTTCTTCCAATTGACAAACATTCATTTTCGCTCGTCAACAAATGGCACTAGAAGGAGGGCCTGAACACTATTGATGGCACGTGGAGGTTGCAAGAATCCTCCCCCACACACCGCTCACCTATAGTAACAAGAAGTCATTCTAACGACAATATTACCTCTCAAACAACAACCACATCAAACGAAAATCCACAGATTACCATTGAACCAGTAACACCAAACCCCCCGAGGTTCGAGGTACAAGAAATTGTTCGTCAATCACTTCTAAAGACACACGGTGCTTTGGCCTGTATCATACAACCAAGTTGGACATTGAATCAACGGCTATATTTTTCTGATATTAGAGAGAAACTTTAAGGCACTGATCTTACCCTAAATCCCATAGATCTAGATCACATCCCCACTCCTATAGCTGGAGGATCTGGTATCCCACCATCAACATCATCTTCATCTCCCTCCTCTTCAAGAGAAGAGTCATCGGACGAGGGAAGTTCTTCATCTTAGCCTTCGACACCACCCACACATATGGAAAATCCAAACAATCCCACCAAACCTTGGCTAGATCAAGATGTTGTGGCCATACCTGGACCCCAACATCCTTTTCCTAAACATCCAGAGAAATGGCTCCCTAAATTCGATCTAGATTCCAAACAGATCGTTGAGGATCATATAAAAAAATTCATGCTAGCCATTAGACTCCGAAGCGTAGAACACGAAGACGTAGTATGTAGACTTTTTATGTACACATTTGAAGGCAATGCATCTACCTGGTATTTTTCCCAACAACCCCACACCATTGTATCTTGGGAAAGATTCGAATCTTGTTTCCTTGAGAAATTCGGAGATGACAAATCTCTCGAAGTCTTAGTCATGTAACTCTCCAGTTTAAAGATGAACCCCAAGGAAAAAATAAAAGACTTTAATCAAAGGTTTCTAACATTAAAGAATTGAATCCCCACTGATTCAATGCCTGCTAAAAATATTATTGTCGCATACTACACCAAAGCCCTACACCAGAACATAGCAATCTGGGTAAAAAGGTCTAAGAAAGCAACATTATTGGAAGCCTTCGAGGAGGCAAGGCAAATTGAGAAAGATATTCTAATCCTAAAAGACAATATCAGTAACGAGGCAGATATTACTTCATCTTCCAAGAAGAAAATAGAAATTCTTCCTAGACCTCCCCAAACCAAAACTCAATCAGATAGTTCAGATCTGGAAATTTTACACAAGGTCGTTCAGAAGTTGTCAAATTAGGTTATAGATTTAAGGAGATCAGCAGAAGAAGCTTCTTCAAGCAAAGGTTCTTACAAACCACCTTTTAGAAATCCTTTTCCCACAAACTGACCTAACTCAAATTTTGAAGGCCTAAATCTAGAAAGCCTACAATATGTTATCCAGACAATTCTAGAAGCACATGATAACTTAGTTCCTCCCGAGATTTCTGAAGACATGGTTGAACAAGAAATAGTGGAAGAGGACGAATCCTCTCCCAACATCTTCAGGCATTTTTTGGATAGTATCTTTCAAGCCAATTTTTAAACAGTGCATCCTTACAATACTAGAAGAAAAACAGCGAATAAATCCTCTTCTGAAATTGGAACTAATGCACCTCAAAAACAGTCTAAACAAATTGAAACTAAACAGAATTCAACAACTCCAAGTTTAGAATATGATTTGATTGAGGATCTCAAAAACCTTAGAGCTAATATTTATGTTTATGAATTATTGAAATTTCCTTTTATTCTGTAAAAGATGCTTCAGAATATTGCAAAAAACAGCAAAAACAACAATCTGAACGATAACAAATTTGCAGAAACAACCCTAAAACACCTCAAAAGGTGTCTGCTAAAACGAAACTAGAATCCTCTGATAAAAGAGATCTTGTTGTAAAAAGCGTAACAAATGTAGATAAAATAGTTCCAGGGGCTACGACTAAAAACTAGCAAACTTCTGTGGTTAATACTCGCAGAAATGTCCCACCCTTTTTGTTGACTTTTGAAATTTTCAATAGGAATGTACATAATTGTATGGTAGATTCCGGTGCATCGTCAAACGTAATGCCTTGGTCTATCTGCCAAAAAATCAATGTTGAAGTTCAACCTTCCAGTCTGAAAATTATTCAGCTTGATTGGACCAGTGTTAAGGTAATAGGAGAATTAAAAAATGTCCTTATCAGATTATCATATAATCCTAAATTCCATTAGATTATTGATATTATTGTTGTTGATATCCCTGAAGTATATGGATTATTTTTAAGTAGGGATTGGTACGAATAGCTGCATGGTTACTTTGCGAGAGATTGGTCTCATTTGTGGCTACCAGAGAATGGAAAGCCTAACAGAATCAAGATCAATCGTGAGCATTACCTCAAGATTACAGTAACTGATTTAAATGATCCTAATGAACCATTCACTACTTCCGCCAATTCTCTCGAAATGCAAGGGATGAACACCTTTTTCGGCAACTTCGTGGCTGAAACTTCTACCATTACTGACCTGGAACAGCAGTCCGAACTCATGACATGCACACAATCAACAATTCTCTCTAAGGGGTCAAATACAGCTGATGAGAATCATATATGGTCTCTTTAATTTGATGGATCTAAATCTAAAGAAGGAGCTGGTGCAGGATGTGTGCTCATTGATCCAGCAGGTAACAAAAATTTGATCGCTTGCCGATTAGAATTTGAATGCACGAACAATACGACTGAATGCGAGGCACTCCTGCAAGGTATCAGAAAGACACTAGACTTAAGAGTTCATAATTTAATGGTTTTTGGCGATTCAAAAATTGTGGTCAGACAGGTAAAAAACTCCATTCATTGCCTATCTCCACACCTGAAAAGTTATCAAGCTGAGGTATGGAATCTAATGAACAAATTTTCTACGTTTAACATTAATTATATTCCAAGATTGAATAATTCTAAGGCTGACTTATTGGCTAATGTCTCTTCTAAACTTTTTCCTGCAGAAGGCCTTTATCCAAACGCATTTTCCATTGAGTTATTGTTCAGACCATCCGTCCCAGACAACATCACTAATTGGAGAGTTTTCGATGATGATCAACAGATCATCAGTTTCCTACACATGGAAGATACTTTCCAAGGTGCAGTTATCGATGAAGGCAGCCATGATGAAGACCTCCACAATTTTACGATAATATCGTACCCAAGATCTCCTCAATCAACATCGGATCTGGTAAATTCTATCCCAAAATATTTGGTAAGATTAGAAATTTTTTATGATTTGCATGATAAATTCAGAAAATCAGTAAATTGTAAAACAAATAGTTCTTCCTTGACCCATGAAAACGTAAATTTGGGAACTAAAGATAATCCACAATGCATCAATTTTGGAATGGAATGTTCTAAGAAAGAAAAGTCAGCCTTTATTAAGTTGTTTAAGTAATTTAAGGATGTCTTTGATTGGACATATGATGATCTAAAAACCTTCGATCCTGACATCATACAACACATTATTCCCATGAAACCCCAGACTCAACCTTTTCAACAGAAGTTAAGAAAGATGCACCCAAAACTTGAACCAACGGTCAAGAAAGAACTAAACAAACTTTTGAATGCTAAGATAATCTTATCGGTAAGACATACATAGTGGGTCTCTAATCTTGTCCCTGTAAGGAAGAAAAGTGGCAAAATATGACTATATGTTGATTTCCAAAATTTAAATGGAGCATATGATAAATACAACTACCATGTTCCTCCCATGGAACAAATTCTCCAATAGGTATCCGGTTCTGAAATATTGTCATTGTTAGATGGTTTTTCAGGGTATAACCATGTCCTAATGTCTCCCCCAGACCAGCTGAAAACCACATTCCGTACTCCATGGGGTACCTATGCCTATAGAAAGATGCCCTTTGGGATTATAAATGGGTGCCACTTTCCAGAGAGTGATGGATATCGCTTTTCACGGTCAAATCAATCAATCTGTAGTAGTCTATCTAGGTGATGTCACTATATTCTCAAAGAATAAAGGAGATCATTTAGCTCATCTGAGATCTGTTCTACAACGATGTCGTAAATACAGCATCTCTCTAAATCCTAAAAAATCTGTCTTTGTAGTGAAACAAGGCAAGCTACTTGGATTCATCCTATCCAATGAAGGGATGATCATTGACCCTGAAAGGACTCAAGTCATTTCAAAACTCCCCCCTCACCCTCTTCCAAAAATTCTATGCAATCGTTTTTAGGTCAGATAAATTTTGTTAGAAGGTTTGTCTCGAGTTTTTTAGAAATGGTCAAGCCATTGCAAAAATTAATAAAAAAGGATGTGCAATACCATTGGGGACCTCTAGAAAGTCAATCTTTTGACTCCATAAAAAAGGCCATAGTGGAGGCCCCATCCCTAATGAGCCCTGACTTTTCACAAGATTTCACTCTCTACACATTTGCCTCTGATCGGTCTTATGCCGCTATGCTAACCCAAAAGAATGTTGAAAACAACGAAGTTCCTATTGCCTTTATGAGCTCAGTCTTTAAGGGAGCAGAGCTTAATTACCCAGCAGTAGATCAGCAAGCTTACGTTGTTTTTAAAGAAGTAAAACATTTTCGATCTTAACTACTGAAATCTAGGACAAAATTCATTGTTCCTTACGCTGTTGTTAGAAATTTGTTAGTACAGAAAGAACTGGGTGAAAAACGGGCAAATTGGGTCACATCCTTACAAGAATATGACCTCAAGATCACTCCAGCACAAATTGTTAGAGGCCAAGGTTTATGTAAATTAGTTGTTGATTTAGCTATAGAACAACATAATCAAACTGATATGTTAATTAAAGATCAGCATAATCAAAATCAAATCTGTTGTGTACAAAATCCTACAAGTCCTTGGTATGATGACATCAAGTTTTATCTAATACACGGATCAACTCCCTGTCACCTTGATCCAAAAAAGAGGAGAGCGTTGAGATTAAAATCTGCACCTTTCCAGCTGGTGAATGGTATTTTGTTTCGCCAAAATTTCGATGGAATACTTATGCGTTGTCTGGCAAGAGATGAAGCAGATAAAGTCTTATAAGAATTACATGTAGGGGAAGCTGGTGGGAATTTCGATGGAGACACCACTGCCCAAAAAGTATTAAGGGCAGGGTATTACTGGCCCACCCTTTTCAAATATTCCCATGCATTATGCCGCAAGTGTGTAATCTATCAAAAGGCTTCTGGATGAGTACAAAAGTCAGCATTCCCGCTGCAACCTGTCTCAGTGGATTTCTCTTTTCAGCAATGGCGCCTTGACATTGTAGGCCCAATTAACCCTACCTCCTCGCAGCATCATAAATACATCATTGCAACGACAGACTATTTCACCATATGGTCTGAGGCTTAACCATTAAAAGTGGTAAACACCAGTCATGTGATATCCTTCCTTAATTCAAACATTATCACTCGTTTCGGTATTCTTGAATGTCTAGTGTTCAATAATGCTTCCTATTTTTCGTCTCTTGAAATGAGTGATTTTGCTTTAGAAAAAGGAATAAAACTAAAGTATTATGCCAGCTATTACTCCCAAGGAAATGGTCTGGCAGAATTGACAAATAAAAAATTGATTAAGATCATCAAGAGGACGGTCTCCGAAAACCACAAAAACTGGCATAATGCATTATTCATTGCAATCTGGGCTGATAGGGTAACTCCGAAAATTGTTGTTGGTAATTCCCCCTTTTTCCTCGTTTACGGTAGGGAAGCAGTTCTTCCACCGCATGTTCTTATTCCATCTCTACAGTTATCGCAGAAGGTTTAGGAAGAAGATTGTCCTCCTCTGGAAAGTCAAATTAAGGCTTTGCTGAAGTTAGAAGAAGTAAGGGCTCAAGCAAAACAAAAACTGGATCAACATCAACTTATTGTCAAAAGTTGGTTCGATTCCAATTCTGCCTCAGACAGGAATTTTGAGGTAGGTGATCTTGTCCTTAAGTGGAACAAACCTCATTAGGGGAAAGGAGAACATACTAAGTTCCAAAACCTGTGGTTGGGACCGTTCCTAATTGTTGAAAAACTAGGTCCTAGTTCTTTCCGCCTGCAAAATTTAGAGGGATAGCTAGACACCTTCCTAGTGAACGACCAAGCTCTCAAAAGGTATTTCACCTTAAAACTCTCTGATACACCTTTTGTACATATTTTTCTGTTTTGATTTCCTTGCTTTCCATTTTTCTTTTCTGGTTTGTTTTTACTTTTAAGTTTTGTTTATTGGCCTTTTTGAGTCAAACATGCTTGTATTACAGTCTAGTTCAGAAGAAGAAAACAGAATGCTTCATCTTGAGATAACTGTCAAGGGCTGTCAGAGCATCAATTACCGTGTTTTTCTGAAAAAATAGTCTAGTTAAAGATGGTATTTTGTTTGAAAGTTGATTTTTTGGTTTCAATTTGTATTTGAGAGTAATCATGATTGTTTGTAAAAAATCTCTTTACGTTGTCCCTGCTCTTAAGAAAAGCAACTCAACGATCTCTCCCTGTGCTCAAAAATTAATTTTATTAATGAACTATTTTCATATCTTGATGAAGGTTAGCAAGAAAAATTTAAAGGCCTGGAAAATATTAAGTTGTGTAAAAATTGAGATTTTTAGCATCACCCCGCTCTGTTGAATATCTTTAAAACTATCTCAAATTATGAATAATTTCTCAAAGAGTTGTGGGAAGTGTTTGTAAACCCATCGGGATATTGAACAGGTCTGCTGGCAGTGGGTAAATGCATGCATGATTCCAAGACAACTTCGTCAGGGTACTGAATAGGCCCGCTGGTAGCAAAGCAATGTCAGGTAGAAGAAAATTCTCAGGTATAAATCTTGTTTTTGGCCACAAGCATCCTTCATTCTGATTTGAAATTTCTTGGACAGGATACAGATGTCAGAGTGGGTTAATTGACATCCCTGTCGAGGCTATGGATGCCTCCTAGTAGTAGTGGCCCTGTCAACAGTATTGGAGACATTAACTTAAACGTCGTGGCTTTCTTTTGTGAAGTTTGTCACCATATTTCATTCTTTTTAACAAAAGATATCTTAAGCTGAACCATGTCAAGATTATCAAAGATGCTCAAATAACCTTTCAGTTGTTCTTTGATTTGAAATCTTTCAAATTTTTCTAACCTGAACTTGTTAGTATTACAGAGATAACTGCTTCTCCTAGCATGTTGCCATTGTTGGCAGCCCAACATGTTTTTAACTTTTTATATCAAATAACGATCTATGTAGCTACCTAATTGGGGTGTACATTTTTCTGTTCTTCATAAGAAATTTTCGAAACGACAATTGTAAGTTTTCAGTTTTCCCTATTGTCTTTGTTTTCATGCTTCGTTCATGACTGAGAGAATGAAAATGAAGCATTAAAACTTATGGTTGTATTACCACTCTATTTGAGAATTTTATGAAAGGAAAAATGTCTCTACAACTTTTATTAATGAAGCCTTGTTCCTTGTTATGAAGATTATTCTCTTTGTTTTGACTCCTTGAATGTCAAGCATGCTTATGGATTACTATTTTTATCAACAAAGGACCTTTTAATTTGAGCATTGATATGGTTTTAGTGTGGTTCTTGGTCATAAGTTCCCTCATCACAGGTCTTGGTTTACAAGTTTCCCTCTCCCAAACTTTACGATTGAACCCACTATGTTGCGCACTCATTTTATTTTAATGCTTTGGTCCTGGCCTGTACTATATGAGAGGTGGCAATACAATTACAATCAGCCCATCATTTCGAAGCTTGATCTTGGGCTTTGCAACACCCCTCGCATTCATTTCAAACAATGCATATCTTCTCGTTATGAATTTTTTGCTCATACACCATAGATTGTTGATGATTTTCGGGCTTGGAGTATAGCTCTGGTCTACTCTTACAAACCCTCCATATGCACTGTGTTTGGGTGACCACTTTTCGATTCACCATGGCCCCAGTTGTTAGATTCGAACCTAATGGCACTCATACCTTGCTCCTATGTGATGATTCCAGGGAGGATCTCGAGGGTCACGGTTGGCTCGTTTTCCTTGAGAAATTCTAGGGTTTCAACCTACAGATTGCTCAAGAATTCTCCTTCTCATTTGATGGATGTAAAGATAAGGTGGGGGACATTCAACTTGAAGTCACACAGGAATTTTTAAGCCAAGCAACAGGACACCCTGTGAGCGGGAAGAAGTGGTTCAAGAATGCTAAGGTAGAAGAGGTTCCATGGAGTCTCTTCTTTACATCTCGGAAGATCAATGGTTGTGACAAAGGTATGCCAGTATCATTACTGAAAACCCGATGGCATGGTCTCCTTGTAGTGTTGAAACAATTTGTCACATGTGAAGGTCGTTTCGGGTTTGTGTTTCTTTATCACATGTGTCTACTCATGAATTTCATAGGGTTTCCTTTAAACATGCCTTATTATCTGTGGAGGAGCCTGTACAAAATGGATAAGAGGTACAAAAATAAACACATGGATTCGATCCTTTTCCACCACGATTTAATAAAAATTATGCTTGCACACCAATTGAAGTTGCAGAACGATGATTGGGATTTGTTTTTAACAAGAAATGGTTTCGCTAACCCCAACGCTAAAGAGGTTGACAAGCCTGTGATTGAGGAAACCTTAGTCTATCCTACAATGCCCCCCTCACCTACCCAGACCTGTGTTATGGCCACCTACAGTAATCCTTTACCCAACCCAAAAGTTGTTGAGCAGGCCCATGAGCAAGGTGCACAGCCTAATGATTCTATCAAAAATTCAAACAGACCTATAGGTAAGGCATCTATAGGTGATGTTGATTTGGGTTTTAAGAATAAGAGAGCTGGAAGGTTGATTTCGAGGAAGCTGTGAAACAAAACAAACCCTCATGTGAGATCGATCAAGATGATCAAGATCCATGAGAGTTCGGATTCCGAGATTGATAGATTTCTTGCTGAAGAAGACCCTCTTTCTTTTCCACCAGACCTCGATCAGTTTTACAACTTCATAGATAATCTACCTCCTTGTATGAAACATAGTGAAGGGTTTCCTGGTATTAAGTTGGGTAACAAATCTATAGTCCACGTTGGGGACGTTCTGGTTCACAACCGTGGTTATTCCCAAGGGACCGTAGCACAGTCGCAATTTGAGGCTTGCTTATTCTGGATTGACAAGTACTACACCGATATACCTATTTTACAGTCGCAGATTAAAGCTCTTACTGATCATGTCGATGCCTTAACAAATGAAAATCATAGGCTCGACTCTGTCATTCAAAGTCAAGGGAAACGTATGAAAACTACAAGGAATGTGATATTAAAAACTGTCGATACTGCAACAACAATAATAAATTCTGAGATCATCTGATATGATTTGATTTTACAGTTATAGGATATGTAGGATTTCATTGTGACCAAGTGATCTAAAATATTTTTTGGGCTTGTTAGCCATATCTATGATCCATTTTGTATAAACAGTAATAAACTTTTTTTATCTCTTGAAGATTTAGTATGATATGGGGTGGTTGTATTCCCCCTTTTTTGTAATCAATAGATGATTGTATCTTATCACAGAAGATAAGACATTTACCTTTCTGAAGGCTTTTAAAAACTCATTATTTTTGTAATCAAGACATTTTGGCCTGGGGCTGAAGGTGGACAGCTTATACACGAATTTGGACAGAACATATGTTTACATTTTTGCTTTAGCTATCTGTAAATATTGTTGTTGTCTATGGTTTGTTTATCTTGATAATTCGATAATTGTTGATAGCTTTTGTCTTCACAAATTATTATGTCGTCAAGATAATTTATTTCATACAGTCCACAATTTTATGCTTCAGTTATATGAAAATAGTGATTGATCGTTCAATTCAAATGATAAGGTTTATCTTAATCTTGTTGAGTGATTAAAAGCAGGTTGTTACTGCTAGATTTATCTTATGTGCAATTGCTTGCAGTCACAAATATCATAGTTATTATTTGCATCCTATCGTTCTATCATTAAAATTTAACAGCCAATATACTGTTTGGCATTTATTCCAAACAGCGTAAAGGTTCACTGCATATTTATCTCGTGGACAGACTGGATGGACGATTCATGATCATGCAGATGTCGGTTGCATGCTCATCAACTCATTAATAGGTTAGTTTGTTTCTTTTATTTGTTTGTTTTTTTTCGAAACTCTTATATGTCGTCTGGTTTTCACCATCTACATATTCTTGTTCCATAGTATTTTGATATTTAATCTTACAAATACATAGAGATAAAAAACTAAAAACAAAAGAAATAGTTTATTTTGTTTTCTTTATCTATTTTTATCAAAAAAACCATCTTTTCATAGATTTTCGTGAGTTCAGATTAAAACTCACAAATTGTATAACATGCACATAAATTAGAGAAACAAATTTGTTGTGTAAATATTATTTAAAATATATATATATATATATATATATATATATCAGTGATTAGTAATTAGTTAGTTATTTCATTCCTTTATTTATTTGTTTGTTTTTTTTAGGAGTTTAGATTGGCCAATGGAGCCATTAAACCCATCAGAACGAGTCATACCAAACGGCTTGGGTTAATTAGACAACCCCGGACCGGACTCATTCTTCCAATTGACGGATGGTCATTTTCACCCGTCAACACTATGTTAGAAATGATGACCTTTGATTCAATGTTTTATAGGTGTACTAAGTGAACTATGACATTTGCATGATATTTTTTAAATTTGGGTCATTTTGCTTCCATTTATCTGAATAATTACCTCATACGTTTTTTCATTAGTAGTGAACACATAGTAATCTATCAAGAAATTATTTCTTTGCTTAAAACTGCTTGCTCCTTCCCATAGCTAGTTTTCGTCAAAGTTGAAATTATTGCATTTTAGTTTCCTCTTACATGGTTTAAAGAGTCGAGTCAAAATGCCATCAGTTTCACGACCACTCCTTTGAGTAACAACAACCAAAAATCAAGCGCTAATTAAACTTTATCTAGCAACTTTTCTAGGGCTCTTAAAACCCATCTTAGCTTAGGTGTAGAGGTTTGGAATAGGATTGTGAGAATAACTTTCCAAAGCTACTAAACAAACATAAAGCTTTGAGTTAGGGAGTGAAATCCAGTTCCTATATCACTGACTTTGGGAAGCCCTTATAACATAAGGGTCAAGCACGAGGTCGCATTGGGGCCAACAAAGTAATCAACCTTGATTTGTTGGTCTTGGTGTCGATTTTCGACTGTCCCCCCTCTGCTTTGGTATAGTAGGTGGTACCATAGAGGCCATAATATTTTAGACTTCCTACCCAAGGTGACAGCACAGGGAAGGTGGTGCTGTACCTAGGATCGACGTTGGCTAGACTCACTCAAACTCCTTGGAGGTTTTCCCACTGCTCGGTGAGGTAACTTGTACCAGGGCATTAGTTCATTAAGAATATTATCATCATAACTTTCCCACCCGCCGAAATTCATCCCCTTTGTGCATCAAGCCTGCGATGTTGGATTCCATCACCAACTAGCGCTTCTTTGTGAGAAGGTTTGTTTGCATGCTTGACTCATAGATTAATTAGTGTGTGTTGTCTTTTCTCCTTAGTTGGCCTTAGGATTGATTTTGTGTCTAATAGCATAAGTTACGAGGTAATTCCTCATTTGATCAATAAAAAATATGGATACCATTAAAATAAAAGGGAATAAACAGGTAACAAATAGCTCATACCTAACTTACGTCTTATAACTAGGAAGAGGTTATCAAAGTAAGTAGAATGTTAAGGGAATGTTGGACACATTAATCCAAGCATATAAATGTTCACCTATCATCCTCTTTTCATATATGTTTTATTCTAATATTTTAGAGGTTTTTTTTTAATGTTATTTTTTATTATTTATATTCATTTGTTTTTAGTCATGACGTAGAATAAATATTAGCTAAAGTAGTCAAGGGATATGTTGTTATGCTAGTTGCGTTGAGGTTTAATTATTATCGCTTGGTTCATGTTCTTTGCATAGACTATGTATGGAGTGAGAAGAGTAATTGGTTGAATTCTTGTTAGCTTGAGGCTAACAAGGCTCAAGGCTGGATCTTGTGGTTTTTGTGTGGATCTATGCTTGTGTTTGAGCATTTGATCTTATAGCTCTGGCTTTGACTCTTTTGGTGTGCTCCTACATTTCTCCCTTTTGTGGGTTGTTGGGCATTCTATGTGGGTTGTGTAGTCCACAATCCTCTGGGACCTCATGCAAGATGCATTATCTTTGCAATTTGACATGATTGCTAAATATTGGTTCCTCTCAACAACAACTCATCCATTTTTTTTTCCAAGTTATATTTTAGGAAAATGGAAAAACCTCTATTTCACCCCGACTTTATTTTTGAAAATAAAGCTTCACTTATGATATTATAATTTTTGAAACTCTATTTACTTTGTCTACACTTTCCTCCCCTTTCCTCCAAGGTCTTACAATTCCGCTCTCCTTTGCTTTTCTTGACCTTCTTGGTTTTCTATGTATGCGGTTTCGTCCTTGGTATACTACATGTGGTATCCTATGTATGTGATCTCCCCTTTGGTCTATGACATGTGGTCTCTTTCTCGGATGTTGTTCTCCGACTTTGGTCACTTGCTTTTATACCCACCTACAAAATAAACTTGGAGAGAGGAAATGCATGATGTGGGTTATTATTTCACTACAGAAGGATGCATTATATACATCATTCACACAATGTCATAAATACCTTAGTGTATGATTGCACATCCTAACACATGATTGAATTATTACCATTTCATCCTATTTACCATAGCTAGCTCGAGTTACATTTACATTAAGTTTTTTACCTAATTATTTCACTTAAATTTTACTTGCATACAATTTAACATTGGTCATTATATTTCATCTTTGATAGGGTGGGGGGTCTATATGGGTTGTGATTCCTATGACACATTTTTTTCTTTAAATGAAATGAGTTTTTTGGGAAACTTTTCATGAGTTGACGACTTCATTCAATTTGGAAGAAATTGATATATTTAGATCAAAATTAGTTATTTAGAAATCATTCAGGAAGGTCGTTTCTAGAAAAGATGTAAACAACCTTCAAGTTGGGGCCAAAGAAGATATGATTATATAGGAAACAACTTATTTATTTGTGATTTTTGGCTTTCGGATGTAATAATATTTGTGTACATGCATCTTGATTCATAATGCAATATATCATGCATTTTCAAAAATTAAAGTTTAAAGTTTTGGTTAGAGTAAACATCTTGGATCCTTGCCTTGGATGCCCTTCTGTCCACATTTACTTAATGATTTCATTGATATTTGGATGTGATATCCACATATTTTCAAACTTAAAGAGGTGTTTTGTTGGAGGGGGTTCCTCCTTTCTCTTCAGGTTGATTGGCCTATGATTTGAAATCATCCCTTTCAAAATATTTGATTTGAGGCAACTTCTTTCAACTGGCCAAGTATAAATACTTGAACATTTGTTAAACAATTTCGCTACTAGTGTCGTCCTTGCTATTTTGTTATACAAAGTGCAAGGACCAAATCTGGGGAGGATATCCATCATATTATTCTTAACAAATTATGGGAATATTATTCTTAGATACTCAAACCATTCCATCCCACCTTTTTCTCATTGTGATTGAACATTGCATTCCAATCCCCTCCCAAAAGTCATGTATCCCCTAATGCTAAATAATGTGTTAGGTTATTCTAACATTCTTGTTTTGATGAGGTACTTTTCAAATCCAGACTTTCTTATTAATCAAAAACTTCTAGAAACTCTGGTTTCCATAAGATTTTCATGCTACCTACTTCTTGGTTATGTTTCCTACTTTCCTCCAAAGTTGGTCCTTTACTTTTTGAAGTTTTTTCTTAAACATGTTTGTTTCTTGTAATAATACCAAATCTAGATCTTCCTTTAAAATTTCATTTTGAGTGCTTTGAATTTCATATTGATCCTATTCCCCTCACATCCAGTAAAGAACTTTCATTTACATGGTTTGGGCGTTTTTGACAGATCCCTTTTTTTATCCAATTTATTCTAGTATCTAGAGTCTACTTCTTTCTACCTTGTTGATAATCTATGTCTTATTACTATCTTCTTGCTTTCCCTAATTTGACTCAAATTTTAGGTTTTTTTCCACTTTCTTTCCCTAGATTAATCCTTAACTAAGAGCTAGGCCTTTTTTCATCTTCTAGTTCATCCACTCCTTCATCCTTGCCATCTATGGTTACATGATCATCCTTATCCAAGTTTATTGTCTCCAAAAGATCCTTTCCCACCAAAGCAATTTCATTCTTTTCATAGCCTTAATTTTCATAAAGGGATTCATACATGCTTGTGTTCTAAGGCTTTTTATCTTCTAGTACGAAACATTTAAATCTATTTTTCATCTTTCTCTCTCTACACCCACGCACACGCACACCCACCCACCCACCTAGACACACATATGTGTGTGTGTGTGTGTGTGTGTGTGTGTGTGTTTGTGTATTCTTCCTTGGATTTGTTTTTTTCTTTTGTTTGCTCCTAGAGGTTTATCAACTCTTTGTGATCATATCTTTCTTGTCTTTCTCTACTATATCATTTTGATAACATCTCTACAAATGATCATATTCATGATTGTTTATATGCATAAAAGGTTCATGCTGAAAGTCTAGCACCTATTTATATGAACATTTGAAAACCTCTACATCGATATTATCCAAAAGTAGTTTCTCTAAATCTATATATATACAAGACCCATGCATAAATATTTGTTAATGGTCAATCGTCTATCTTTGAAAAACAATATTCAGTGCAATTTTTAAAAGGGTTAGTGTATAAACACACCTACTTTGTCACTACAAGGATAGTGGTAGTAACCATACTACCAAACCCATCTAGTGAGGTGATAGGATATGACCATCAACAAACCACCAAGAAGGATAAATTCTCTAGGATCAATGCCAATTGATGATGATTGTTGTTCCATTTGGCTTACTAATCTATGGCTCCACCAACATTACCATATCTACTTTCACTCGATAAGAAATATCTTTTTTGGACAAGATGCTTCCTATGATAATTTATCATAATTTGACAAGTGTTCCCTTCCCCATTCTAGGAATATTGCAATGCAATGTATCTGACCTATGATACTTGAGGAAGATCCCTCCAACCAAGAAAATCTACGAGTGGGGGGTATCTATTCCTCTAAGGACACCCAAAAATTGCATTGGGCCTCAATTTCTTGAAACAACTTGCTTGCATGGGAGAGACAACCCACTAGGGGTGAAACATGTCTTTGGSTGGATTTGAACCTTAGTGGGGGYAGTATGAAACACCCTTTCTTTACCATTTAACCAAGCTCTTGTTGAMTCACTCAATAGAAATAAAATATAAGGGTATACTAAAAGGGAATACCTTAGTAAATATATATAATAGATGTGTCTTCTTATGAAAGTGTGACAAGTATGCTTTTCTCYAATCTAGRAGAATTACAATGAAGCATAGATCACATACAACACTCGAGGAAAAACCCTTCTTGTAAGAAGTTGCAGGTGGGGGTTATCTATTTTGATAAAGTTTCTAATGAAATGCACTTGGCCCAACCATTTGATGTAGTTTTCTCTCATGGTAAAGACAATCGACAAGTAGCTAAAGATGCCTTTGAGGGATTTGAACCTAGGAGTGGGGAATCAACTTGAATATTTCATCTTGAAGGGACTATGTCTTGTCCTCTAATGAGAATATGTTCTCTTCTTTTTCATAGTGCGGTTTGAATTATCAATTTAGAGTAATAATTTTATAGTAAGAGAGGGATTGAAAGTTGGATAAGAATCCTCTATTCTTAGATTAACATGTCACAAATTTTTAGAAGTCACATATGACTAATATTTAAAGTACACAAATTCTTAGATAAGTAAATATTTATTAAAATACCCTTGTTATAGGATGGCCTCGTGGTTTAGGTGTTATTTTTCATTTAACCTTCTTTATATATGTCATCTTATATCCTTAGGTATTGCATCGCCATTCTAGGTTCATGCTGAGATTTATTGTTGATTTTGGTACATGCCTTATATCAATATTATTTTCCAAGGAATTATGCTATCCTCTATTAATAGATTACACAAGATGCATATTAGTGTTCGAATGGGGTTTATTTTCTATCAATATTCCAATGGTTATCATTCCTTCTTGGGCTATGATGGAGCCTTGATACACTTGACGAGTTTCTCTCATATTGGCTTACAAATCTTCTTTCTGACAAGTGATAACTTTCTAATTTTTCCTTTTCTTTAGTTGCATACATGGAAATGTACTTTAGCACAACATGATGAGAGAGAACATGTTGGAAGTAAATATATCATAGTTGTGGATTTTTAATCTATCATAATTTTTATCAGGGTTGTATTTTTTATGATCATGCTTGTCAATGAACATGGTAGATATAACATGAAACTCCCATGGAACTTTATACCAACAGTTAAGGGTGGAACCTTTCTTTTGCAAATATGAATATTCATTGCATGTTGTGTGTTGTTGAACATGGTTAAATAGTTCCGCATAGTATTGAAGTGGATTGGATGTGAATATTTATACTATTATTAGCAGGTAGATATCATCAAGAATTGAGAGATGGAATTGGATATTCCTATGGTGAATATCTCATGAGTTTCAAGATATAAGATATTTATCAAATAAATATTTTGTATAATATACCAATTAGGTCCTCCCAATGAAATGTGTTCATATCTTGTGCATTTTCCAACCATGTGAAACTATGAATATGGGTGGACCATATATTGCTCCATTCATACCAACATGAAACAAGAATTATAAGAATATGCATGTGAAGACACGAGTTGTATTTAACAAGAGTGTGGGAAATAGGGTTAGATGTCTAACTTGTACTATTATTATTTTTCATGGATGCATTTCTCCCAAACCTCTTCATGAAAGATTGTAAATCTATGGTGCATGTACAAATATGTGAGACATGGGTTTATGATAATGTTTTGAATTATCCAATCACATTGCTCACAAGACCACAATGATATTATCAAGAACACATCTTTAACATCTCATCCCTAAAACCTCTCAATATCTCCCTATCATGGGTAACATTCCTACTACACATACACAAATTCCTAGAATGTTTCATTAAATGCACTCTAATAACATAAAACATTTGACCATGTTGAGAAGATTTTGCACTCTAGAAACTAACCTAAAACTATAGATCACTAAAGTTGAAACACTTATCAAAATTTATGTTATAGATTACTTTAACCTACAAACACATGCCATTGATAATTAAAACAACAAACATTCTAATATAAAGACTCAAAATATAATCATTGATTTTATATCAAATCTGAAATAGAAAGCTAAATCTATAGCTCAAAACTCAACTCTTGGACGATAAAGTGGTTTTCCTTAATTCCCCTTTATAAAATAGTAATAATAGAGGTACAATGAATATAAATGCATGGAAAAACATCTGTAGTGTGAAATCTAACCATAGTGCATATTGCTTGCATGGACAAGTGAGTCGAATTAAGGTGCACCCACCTAGATATTCATAACCTTCACTAAGTTGGGAATCCACATGCATGAGTGCCCCTACTAATTTAGGTAATTGCACCCTCTAATTGTGCATCCAAAACTAAAGATATATAAAAAAAAAAATAGAACTTTGAATATAAAAAATAAAGTTCAAAAATTGGAATTAGGATGAGGATGGACTACTCACTAACAACATGTGCACATGCGACTGAAGGTACAACCAAATAGGTACATGTCAGATATTTCTTCCTCGAGTGAGGGAGCTTAGGACAAATAGAGGGAAATGCGACTACATCTAGTAGATATGATACACAAACAAGGACCAGAGGTGAAAAAGTCAAAAGAAAATTCCGTAGACGCATGGAATTTTTTCGTGCCGAAGGAGGATCATTCTCTTATGATGATGAGAGAATAGGAGACATAGAGGTGCCACTTAGGTATAAGAATATGGTGAAACAATGGGTACCTAAGGAACTACCTCCGTTAGACACTAACTTCATTGTCAACAATAGGACATATCGCATTGCACCATCCTCCCTGCATGGCCTGGGGCTATTTCCCATGGATGGACTAACTGTAAAATACAATACAGTAATTGAATTGATGGACTATGTCGGACCGTGTTACGATTATAGTGATTGGATGCGGATTGTCCAATACATGCGAAGTATGCGTAGATATGCACTTGCCTCAAATTATATATAACTAATAAACAATGATAAAAATAAGGGAGTGACTATCTATATTGATGGAAGGCCTAAAGCTTCCGACAATATCACAGGGTTTATAAAAAGCACATGACCCAGGAAAAAAAACAAGCAACCAAATTGCATATATGAGGGACGCGAAGAGAATCAGGTAGTCATGTGTGAAATAAAAAAAGATAGCTCTCGGGGAAGAGTTATTAGTGGATTACCATTTGAATCGAATAGAAACATCAACTAATAGTGTGAGTGTACTTATGCAACACATGTTTAAGCAACCTCTACTTATTGCATTATATTTTTTTATCTTTAACAATGTTTTAAATATTTCACGGTCCCAATTTTATAATAATGTGGGAGGTTGATCGTTGAGCTTAATTTTATTTGGGTGGAAAACAGTTGTTTTGTTATCGTTAACAATTTTTTAAATATTTGGGGGTTCCAATTATATTATAACATGGCAGGATGATCATGGAAAAGGGTTAGCCGCAAAACATGTAAATTATTATCAAATTCGACTTTCATTTTACGTGAATTTTATTATTTGTTTATATAATTTTATTTGTGTGGAAATCAATTATTTCATTTGTTTATATAACTGAAATAACATTGATTTTGTTGAAATTATATGTAGTCGGTAGGCCATGTTGATCATGATTCCACCGATGAGGAGGGGTTGTATTCATCCCCTGATCCGATGGTATTAATTAAAAAAATATCATTAAAGCGAACAAGGAACTTGATAGCTTGTTAGACCGTCCATATCAAACTCCTGACGTCCTAGAAATGATCAATATCCTTATGTCATAGATTAACACATATAAGGTAATAACCATAATTTAAAGTGTTTTTTTTAATGTACTCATATGTTCAATTATGAAAGTCTGTTTTTTACTTTTACATTATCTCACGAAAAAACATTTTATTTTTTATAAAGATATTTTTGGAGCCTATTCAGCCCAGTGTTGGTAGTAGTGGCGCTACAGAGATGCCACGGAGTCTTGACGCGGGCTTTCATATAGCTGCAAGAGTACTATTTACTTCTCCATATTCCACACCTAATTTAGATAGGATCCATCACACACACCGCCAGGCATCCACACAATGGTCAGGCTCTAAAAGTGGTGACAGAGATGAGGCTGATGATGTGGTTGACATGGTTGTATTTCCTGGAGCTAGACGTGTGACTAGCATGGAGACCCTTTTGTGCACATTTTTGGTCGACGATAATAGACTTCCATTAAAACAAATAAGATTCCCAGGTAGTTTTTCATATTTTAACTCTTTCATTGTTGTCCATCTCATACACAAATCATATAGATTATTATTTTTAAATTAATGATCATATCTTTTTATGTGAAGGAAACGACCATTTTTATAGGAACCTGGAGAGAAAGGCCTTGTTTATTTTTGGGGAAACCTTATGCATGAGGTAGAATTTCCAGAATTCCAACCTCATAAAATAACTTATGGATTATCTTGAAGGCCTCTTTGGAGTAGAGACGTTCAATTAAAAAGCGGTCACCTCTACAGCAGGAGAATATTTAAAATATACGTGGGATGTTTATAGACGAAGCTTGGCAAGAAACCCTAGGTATGAGCATCCTCCCTTGATTCCAGAGAGGGACTGGAAGGCAATCATTGATGATGCAAAATAAAAGATATTGAAAAAATCAAGAGAAAAAATAACTGGTACCCCAAGGTAAATTACAATATTTGGATTTCAATACCTTTAATTTTATTTAGATCTAAATAAAAGTGTGGTATATAACATACTTGAAAATTTTGATGATAGGTTCCCTCACACTTCGAAGGAAACCAAAGAAAGGATTGTAAAACATGGCCAACACAAGCTAGGCTAGGGTGACTACTTGAGGTTACAATCACGAATCATAAGTACTAGAACATCTTAAGAATATTATTTGTATTTCCTTACAAATTTCAGTTTATTGCAGCCAAAAACATTAAAAAACATGCTCTTATGCAATGCAGGGTAGCGACTTCAGAACTAAAACCATGGAGGAATACCTCCAACTTGGTTACAAGTACAGCTATAAAGTTGTGGCTGATCGTAGGAAAAGCATGGGGCAGAACGCACCCCAAGATCTAGTTTGTGGGACAAGGTAAATAAAAATTAGTCCACATTAACCTTTCATTACTTATAAAACATGTAAATGTTTTATACCGTCCATAACTTTATAGTCTTACTTTGTTTTAATCAGGGGAGTCGCACTATCAATGAAACCGTTAGTATTTGACAACAATGCGTTGATAGTGCAACGTGGCCAGAAGATCATTGCGTTCCCCAGTAGCCCCATCCCAGTGGGGTGCAGCCCCAAGATGTTCCTGTGATTGAGGCCCACGATGGTAAAATGGTTGTATATTAATCATATACTTAATAATTTTGTACTTATAAATTTTGTACTTCTAATTTTTATTACTTATACATTTACGGTATTGTCCTTATAAATTTTGTTGTTTTAATGGCATAGAATGTCGTAGTTGAGCCTCCTTGACCTAAATATGATCAAGAGAACATGGAATTCATTCCAACGGTGCCGACTAGTGGACCAACAGGTAAATAATTACATTGCAAAGGTTTTTTTTAATATTAATGAACTACTTCAATGATATTTAAAAATCGGCCATATAAATTTAATATTTTTTGTTTTTGTAGGTGATGGCCCCTCACAACAGCCTCCACGTCATGGGTATGAGACTAGGTGTGCTCGGCGTGAAAGGACTAAAACAACATCAGTTGTTGAAGAGAACCCAGTAAACGAAGACATGGAGATGGATGAATTACTTTAGAACTGGAAAACACAAAAATAGACTAAAATTAATTGATGATGTATAATAATTTTATAAGACAGATAGATGTACATTATATAGCTAGTATATTTGTAACATATTTTGAATGATAAATCTCATTTATAAAAATTATTTTTTATGACATATGCCTTTGAATGATACACCTCATTTATAGCTTTACAATCACTTTTTATCAATTTTGAATATTTTTAATGCATATATTTTAGTAGAATATAGATTGGGTATTGGGGAATTGAGAGTGATGTGAGTTGGGGGGAGAGGGTCCATAGGAGCTTCCACCTTCACGTGTTTGGCACTGTTCAGTAGAGTAAAATTTATTGGATCTGTTTATTCTTGGAGAAAACCTCTCTCGATCCAACAGAGAAACAACATAGTCAATGTCGACTTCATTGTTGTTCCTTCAAATCAAGGGAAGTTTGCTCCAAGATCATACGGCTCAAATAAATTATTCTCGAAACCAAGAGGATATTATTCAGGCCATCACATCTGAGATGTGTGTGTGTGTGTGTGTGTGTGTGTGTGTCACTATTTAATATCCTCTCATATGGATTTTACAAAAAAGAATAGCAATGGTGTTTACTATTTGCAATCTTGTCGGTTTTAATTTCTATTAGGATTTATTGACATGTCTTAAAAGTATTTTTTGGTTTTTACTAAAAAATAAATATAATTATGTTTTTATTTACTACAGTATGTATTTCACACATTTGCAGATGCTCTAGATGTTGTATCAATGCAATGATACACATTATAATATCAAAGATCAGGTATGTCTTGGCTTTTTTCTTCTTTTTATGACTTATTAAGGTTCCTTTTATTTATTTATTTTTACATTACCATCATTTGTGGGCCACTATGGGGCCAGTCATTCTATATAATGAACCACACCCAAGTATGTAGCATATATGATTCCCTTTAGTTCATCATATCATATGATTCACACAGCTAATCTAATACTTCAACTTGGTTTTTTGTGGTTGTGTATAAGTAATCCCCTAGATATCATAGTATACACATAACCATAATTATGCAATAGAGTATTTTAAATGAATGAGATATATATACCACTTCCAAGTAGAAGAACATGATAGCTCGATGACTCATAAGGAATAAGAGAAGCACGTGGAATATGTACTAGTAACTCCATTCTATCATCTTATAGTACTAGTATACCGAGTGTGATTGATTATGGAATATGTACTATTACTGTTTACATAATGTGTTTTTAATGTGCACTGGCATATGCATAGAAAATTTATTGTGCATAGACAATTTGGCTATGTATTTTTAATGTGCATGGGCATATGCATAGACAATTTTCATGGCTCTAGTTTCCACTTTGCCAAGTTTCGTTTTCCTTGGTGCTATCAGTTTTCTCTTCTTTTTCTCAAAAATTGATTGTTTGACATCCTTTAGTTGAATTGAAATATTCATTGAAGTTGTGTTTATGTCTACTTTTGATCTCTATTTACAAGTGTCTTGTGATTTTCATTGTAATAGGCTAGCCTCAAAATTGACCATATAAAAAATATTTGCAAAAAGAATACATGGAAAAGAACATTGTCAAAAAAAATCTAATAGCAAGAAGAAAATAAAAGAAATAGAAAATTTGAATAGACTACTATAATTGTGTTTGATCCCCTCAACTCTCTTCTTAAATAAAAAAAATTCAATGGATTGACATGTGTGCCTTCTCCAAATATTTCAAAAACCTGATATGCTTGTTTCAATTATTTTTCCTTGCTATCATGTAGAGATATTGTTCTTTGACCTTCATTATGATTTATTGCTACTTCTTCCATAGTGGTTTTCATATTCAATGCTATGGACTCAAACTATACAAGCATAAAATTGAAGAAGCACACGCTCTTTCATGAATCAAATACTTTTGCAATGGCAGTAGATGGAGCCCTCTCACAAGACTTTATTCTTATTGCTTACTTGTTCAATTTTAAAATTTTATACTATGATGTGTGGGGTTGCTTATTTAGTTTATTTACAATATTTCTTCATTTCTATAAGACTTCAATGGAGATATGTATATAAGTCATTTCCCATTTTTGGATATGCTATGTTGGAATAGCTCCAATGTTATCGTATCTATGCAAAATGAATTCAGCCCATATGGAATATTTGGAAAGAATGACCATACCAACATCCACACACCTCATTGATGGTGCTAATGGTTTGTGGGGATATTTTTTTGCATCAAATGGTTATCTAGGTGGTTGAACATTAATATTTTTATTTGGTCCTTTGGTTGAACTTGTTAGTCTAGAACAACTTATATCTCATGATAAATACATGTTCTAGTTCAAGCTTCTGCACTTTTTTTTTATAATTTTATATGAATTTTTCAATGCTAAGGAGTTCTTTCATTAATATTTCATTTTTCTTATAGTTTATCCCAATATTTTCTTGCATTTGTATGTCCATTGTTAAACAATGATCATATATCAATATGGTTGTTAATTGTGCTTATACATGCACCAAAATGTATATTTCCATATATTATTTCCCAATTCTATAAGGCTTACAAGTTGTACATATAGCTATGTTAATAAAGATATTGGTAATTTGGAAATCAAATAAAATACTAGAAAATCTTAGGATACAACTCCATTGGAGTTGATGTCTTCATAACTGAGTTGGTTTGAAAACTTATAGTAGGAAATTACAAATCATGTATCCCATTTGTGAGAAGAAATTCATCTCTAAACTATGTTTTGTTTTTGTTTGTTAATTTGTTCGAGACCTGTTGGCTGCGGGATTAACCTGTGGCTTGAGAAACCATGACTCAGGGGCATATAAGCCGTTAAAATCACCCGGGGATCGCACTCGTTCTGAGCCACACCAACCCTTAACATGGTTGGATTTTTTGTCCCCACAGGTTTTGTACTGGTGAATTTTCAACACGGAGTGGCTTAACAACACACTCTGTCACCGGCTGTCCTACACCTCGGGGACTATCTCTAAACTATGTTATCATGGGTAGTACTTTGTAATTGTGTGCTCTCATTAGATTTTCTTTCACAGGTTTGCAAAATTTGCATGACATAAAATCAAACAATATTCACATTTAAAAATGAATGAACCCATTCTATATTACAACCCTCAAAGGAACTCTATTACATTAATCTTTATTATTATTATTTTGTAAATAGATATATTTGTTCACTCTTGCGATGAATAAGATCATCCATAATATAGATAGTTAATTGCAACTATCGACACTTCGTCGCTATTGCAACGAATTATTCTTCGCAGAAACTAGGATAGGTCATTTCTCTTGCGATGAAGAGAATCATCGATAGTATTGATAGCTCATCACAACTATCAACACTTCATCGCTCTTGCGATGAATTGTTCATTGCATAAACTAGGATAGGTCATTTCTCTTGTGACGAAGATTATCATCGATAGTATTAATAGTTTGTCGCAAGAGAGATGAACTATGGTTATCGTCGATGATACCTTATTCTTGAATAGTTCGTCACAAGAACTACTCTGGTCATCACTCTTGCGATGAGAATCCTCGGTTGTCGATCTTGTGATGATCATCGTTGATAGTCTCTCGTGCTACGAGCACCATAGGTCATTTTCTTGCGATGAGCACCGAAGTTCGTCTCACATGCGACAAATTCCTTTAGTTGTTTCTCTTGTGACATTATCTCAGGTTCATCACACTTGCCACGGCATGTGAAGTGATGTTTGAGGGGCCCAAGAATCATCGCAATCTCCATGACATAACGTCTCAAGAGCATCGAAATGGTCATCGCAAAATGAACCAAATTTACTAGTGAAGTGACAAATCAAGTAGATGTAGTAGAGATTGCGATGCACTTGGAGGCCACACCAAAAGGGGTTGATACATAGATGGTATTGGCGTAGGTGTAGTCACAAATTTCCAACTTGATGATGCAACTGCAAGATATGGAAAAGACAAAAGTTGTGCACAAGCATGTATGGTTTACCACATGTCGGGCTGAGAGGCATTATAGGGATAAGTTCCATGTACTTCTGAATTATGTGACAATGGAAATGCCAAGTCCATTCCCAACTATAAATATCGAATGGTGTGAGATATGTCGAAAATGGGGCCATGTAACACCCCACTTCCTAAATTTGAAGAAGTATCAGGAGACGCATGATAATCCATTCTGTGAGTTTTGTAAATCCATGGGAAATGATGTCAATAATTGTCTTTCACTCTGGTTGATGCAATAAAATACCCATGATGCATTTTAGGTATAGGAAGAACAAAAGGGTGGTGATCATGGTGGCACTAAGAGAGGCAGATACCAAGTAGGTCCCAAAGTTGGATATAGGTGTGGTCGTGACTGAGGATATGGCAGAGGGGGAGTTAGACCCCCCACTTGTTTAAATTGTGGATACATTTGTCATGTATCAAGGTTTTGTACCAAACCACACATGCTTTATGCATACTGCTATAGTTCCGAGCATGTCATAGAGGATTATCCTAACTTAGTCAAGAAGTGGGAAGAAAAGAAGAAGAATTTCAATATGGTGCTTGCGTAGCCACATAGGAATAAGAAGAAAGATGAGGAAGTTGATGTCCGGGTAGTAACCCAAGGAGGAATGAAGACATGTGTGAAATTTGAGCATGGTGAGAGCTCGGGTCCAAAGTCATAGGGAAAGATAAGGAAGGAAACATAGCCCCTTCCTAAGTTTGATGATGCCAAAAAAAAAAATATTATGTGTGACGCGTAGGGAGTTATTGAAGAATAAAGAGCACGTGAAGAATTGAAACGTGTAACAAAAATATCATTGGAGGAGGCTCAGATCCATGAAGAACTACAATGAGCAACACAAACATCACTTGAGGAGGCTTGGATCCATGAAGAGGTTGTTGGATGTAACATCTCGCTCTGGCGCACTGACAAAACTTATTCTTTGAGGACACTTGCTCGCAAGTGATCTGGATTTTTATGATGATGAACCACTTAACCTTGATGATGATGCGTCATG
>JZKD02S0127960.1:595252-609288 GCA_000966675.3 Picea glauca
AATAAAAAAAACAATAGTTGTTGACTTTCTATACTTGTAGCGCAGGCCACCATGAATGCTCCAGAAGTTTGTGTCGCCCGAGGGTACACCATTGTAAGTCTGATCTCCTATTTTGTAATCCATTATCTTCAGGTATTGTGTGATCAAAATCAGAAGAGCTGCCCAATGAGTTGCTCTCATTGGATGTGCGTTGATGTCCACTGCTCATTGGACTACAAGGAAGCCTCTACTCTGGCATTTGAGAACACAAAAGTGAAGCAATTACTCTTGTAAATTTCTTAATCTAATCCATATGAGATATTGCACTCGCTCCCTGTAAAGTATAGTGTTTTGATGGTGAAATTATCCTGAAACAAAACCACAAATCTATTTGTTTAATAGTTGATGTAAACATATTAACATCATGATATGGAACAGACTTCTCATCTTACGATGGCCCATGGTGGTGAGATGAAATAAAACAACCAAATAGGCCAGATACATGATCAGTTGCATGATGACCCCTTTGAGCAGTGTGCTGACTTGTGGTTCCCATTGGTTTTCCCCACTGTTTGTGGTAATAGTACAAAAGTCCATGGCTATCAAGAACAAAGAATCTCCTCTTCCAATCACCTCTCAATTTTAAGGAACACTTAGATAGATAACCTTGCCTGATTGTCTGGACCTTTCCCTTTTGCAATTGGTTGCATAGTCGCTTCAATCATTTTATGTCAATTCCTTCCAACAACCTGGATCCCATCCCCAGTTGGAGAATTATGTGCATCGCTGAAATACCACCAACTTTGCAAATTGAGGCGTTCTAGGCGTTTTCAAATCGATTTTCATTTTGGTGCACTAACATTTGTTTGCAAAGGGCCTCGGTATGAACTTGGATATTCTCAGTCTTGGCCCCACATCAGAATTTGGAATCTGATCTCTTACAAGAGAAGGAGAGATAATTGGAAATTTTGACGTTCGTGGAGTATCCAACAGTCGAAGATAGTGTCGATGCCAAGGATGTTTTATCCTGTAATGCATAGTTGTGCAAAATACATGAAATTTTGATGTCACTCTACTTAAGACAGGCATAATATAATCACCCAAGGAGCATCTGGTGCAACCTCGTCCACCCATCTGCAATGGCAAGGGGATTCACAGTGTTTGGCTTTGGTCATCACCATCTTTCCCTTGTACATGTGCGTGACCGCATCGCTACAGCTTCCCACCAGCAAATACACGTTCAGGAACGATTTCTTGGCCTGCTCCAAAGATCGAGCGTGGCCGAAGTGGAAGAGATCGTATATTTTTTCTACGTAAACATGAATGGGATTCTTAGTCTTTGACGGATCTGGGTAGGGGTGAGGATCAAACACACAAGAGGGAGGTGCCCATTCATCACAATCGAATACTTCTACCTCTTCTTCTTCTTCTTCTGATTCGTGATGAGCAAGGGATTTGATAATCGTTCTCAATTTTTGGGAGTGCAGCAACCTAACATAGAGGCTGACAGTCTGGAGGATCTCTTCTGACACGAAGGATCTCTTCTGAGTTGTAAATGTGCCATTTTTTTTAGGGATGGCATGTACTTCACATTTCTCATAAAGAGATTTTCCATTGCCACTTATGATGTCAATAGCACCTTAAATGTAATAGTTTTAAAAGTAATTCTTCCCACTTTCGTCTAAGCCTATGTTCTGATACCCCAGAAATCTGCAATTGTAAAATGCACAATGATCTCCTGAGATCCTCACTGCCACAGCATGATCGTCCGGGCTCGGATCACTGGGATCATATGAATTCTCGATTATGATATCCTTTGTTATGAAATCTAAAGCAAGCACAAACATCGTTCCCATGTAATATGTCCCACCGCTCGATTTGTCGCTCGCATTCCAAGTGATGACAGTGCTCTTGGCACCCGATCCCCTCAGAGTTATGAATGGATTTTCTTCAGAAATAATCACCTTCTCCCTATAAGTGTGGGGTTTGACATTAATGATGACGGGGTTCTTGTTATTTGTTGGAAATGCATCGATGGCATCCTGGACCGTAGTGAAATTACCTTGACCTTTCTTCGAATCCACTGTAATCACTCCCCTTCAGTTTTCAAGGTGAATTTCCCTTCAATTCCATAGAATGTTTCTCCCAATTACTACTATGTACTCCATGGCATTCGAAGATCCTACCATTAGTGCTGCAAGAAATAAACTGATGACCAGTAATCCTCTCCAGTTTTCCATAAGCGCGTCCGGCTTAATAGAAAGCGTGACTGGATATTATCCTGTCTGGCATATCTAGCAAGCTAAACATGGAAAAACCCATTCCAATCGTAATCCCTGCATTTCGTTAGAAATACACTCAAAATTTATTGTTGGGATATCGTTTTCAATTTTTGGGAGTACAACAAACCTAACATGGAGGCTCACGGCTCGGAAATGATATCACTGATATGGGAGAAGAACGTTGCAAATCATTAATACAATCAAATCGGATAATCAAAATTTCATTTCTCAGACATATAAGATATGCATCCAGAGTTGGCCGCAATAATGATAGCATATGGTGAAGCAACTGTGCAACTGAATAAGATCAGAAAAGAAATGAATACATTATTAAATGATTCATAGCAAATCCGAGGAGAGAAGGAGGCTTTGAATCAAGAATTGACGACACCGATCTCTACATATAATGAACTTGAAGGAAAGTTACTGTTGACGGGGGAGCAATCTACTTCCATGGACAAAACGCTAATAGTATATTTTCATAACCAAAATTTAGATATTGTAACAGTCAAGTGTCTGATATACGGAGTCAGCATGCGACCATGGCAAAGGAGAGCAGGAGTGAGGAAAATGATATGTACTCTGTTGTGTTTCGATGGTGGTAGATTGTTTCTCAGGCCTGACAGATTTTCGTTGGCCTGGATAGATTGCCTCGCTATAATTTTTATTATTATTATTATTATTATTATTATTATATATATATATATATATATATATATATATATATATATATATATATATATATATATATATATATATATATATATATATATATATATATATATATATTATTTATTTTATTTTATATATATATATATATATATATATATATTGTTTTTACTTACAGTTTTGATTTGTAGATCGAAGATACGTGCAACCATTTTTTTGATTTGGAGATAGAAGCATGTGCAACCATTTCTTCTATTATAAAAAATAAAAAAATTATCTTGCAGGCTTATTAAAAATTTATGAGCAAATGGAAGACGAAAAATAGATTAGGCAATTTTTTTTATTTTCGTCAATCAATTGATATTCCTGAAATTAACCAATCAGTCATCCTACTTTCTGATCCTCGCGATCACACGAAGGGCAGAAGAGAGCATACTTATTCTAGCAAAAATAAAAAATAAAAAACTTGAAAATAAAACCCTACCTACACTACGCTAATTAGAAATGAGATATTAGTTATGTATAATCAAACAACCAATGTAGTCATGCACGCAACAGTAATAAGAATATGCTATTTTTCAATTTCACAAATGACAATCGGAAATATGTATGGGTGTGCGAAATTAGTTGTTGAACTTCTAAATTAACAAAATAAAAAGGAAAACTAAGTGGGACTAAAATAGTACTTGCTTGAAACCAACGTTCAATCAGGCTTTCATAGGTGTAATTTGTCTTACTTAGATCATGTTGTAGCTCCTCACTATCCTCCTCGACCTCTTGTGTGCCTAATGGTTCTTCATTAAAAATGCAAGGTTCTTCATATGTTGATTCTTCGTTCACCTCAGGAGGAGTGAATAAGCTTTCGACTGCTGTCAAGATATCCTCTTCCAGAGAAGAGGAGACCCTAACTTTTGCTAGGATCTGAGTGAGTTGTTGCAAGCTTAAATTAATTGTTAAATCATGTTAAAAAAAGGATTCTTATAGCAACCAAATCAAAATGAAAAAACTTAAAAAAAAACGCTCTATAAAAAAATTACTCTTCATAGTTGCGGAAAATAAAACGTTCCTGATAGTTGGTGAGGGAGAACATGATAAATATCCATTCAAGTAGCTACTATGACCCCTTACCAACACATGTAGATCATACTTGCAGAAATTGAAACTAATCTTGCAGAAATTGAAAATTGCATAAATTGAAACTACTTTTACCTAGTTGGTAGAGAGAACATGAGGAGTCTCCTCTCATGAGATTCTATGACCCCTTACCAACACGTCTAGACCACACTTGCATGAATTGAAATGGAAAATAAACTAATACCTCAATCCATCCTGCTTCCCAGACAACGGTGCCAAAATGTTTGGCTCTAAAGATGTCCTAAAATATAACCTCTATGCATCATCCAAACGTAGGCGCTGGCACAAGCATTTTACTTGTCGCCTATGTAGGTTCTTACCTTTGAGAAAAGATCTCATAAACTTCCAGGTGGGCAGTGATGGACTTTCAAATTTCCAAGTGGGCAATAGAAAGAGATCAGGTGAAGGTCTCGTATACTACCAGGAGGGCGGTGCTGAAAGTTCAAATTTCCAGGAGGGCACTGAGATGGGATCAACTGATCTCATAGAATGCCGGGTGGGAAGGGGAAGAGGGAAAACTCCATATTTCCAGGTGGGAAAGGGAGAGCAGATGAACTCAGAGGTGAGTTCATATCAGCAAGAGGAGTTGATAGAGAATGATCATACACACTTTCTGATCATTGGAGGAATTGAGGTATTCCTGCCACATAGCCCAATTGAGGCCAGCGAATGTGTTATAGATGTAGCAACAGAAGAAATGGGATAGACATCAGAACCTAAACCAACTGAGGAAGAAGAGAATTCAGCAGAAATGCTCAAAATTTTCAGTCAAGAGGCTGAACAGGGGATAACCATAGCACTGGAAGTTGTAGCACAAGAAGAGCATGCAGATAAGATGATCACTCCATGGGAGATGGAGTTGGAGATGATAGAGGATTGATTGAACCATCCAGATTCAGTAGATGACTACCATGAGTAGAAAGTCATGCAGATGTTAGCAGAGGAGAATTCCGAGGAATCACTTAGAAATTTCAGCCAAGGAGCTAAACAGATGATGACTGTAGCGTTGAGGTCTATAGCATAAGGTGAATTAGAATTCCAGTCTAAGGAGCAGCTGGAGGAAGCTGGAGATGCACCAGCAGGAGAACTGGAAAAAGAAAAGCTGTCAAAAGAGGAATCTGAGAAGAGACTCAGTTATAAGACTGCGGAACTGAATTTTGCAGTAGAGTGGCAAGCTGAGGCCATAGAGGAAGAAAATAGCATGGGGGATCTAGTTGATCTACCCACTGATAAGAACGAAGAAGTGCAGCTGAGGAGGCTACATAAAGAGAGACAACCATGGGAGTAGCTGGACGAGGAGATTGAGAAGATTAGCAGGCTGATGTTGAGGTCAACAGCGGAAACTACCAGTGAGGAGGAGCTTAGCAGAGGAGAACCTACCATAGCAGCAGGGCAATAGATGCAGTAGCAGAAATGAAGCAGTGGAGCGGATGGACAGCTCCAAAGAACTGTTTTGGATCTAGGAGGATTTCGATAGCCACGCTGGGAAGCTCATGAGCAGGATCTCATGATTTTTTGATAGTAGAGGAGTATGATGTAAGAGCATCACTCCAACCCAGCTACACACCAGCCAGCCAACACATCAAGCGCTCATTCAAAGGAAGGAGAGAGGCGCAACCCTCTCATTTTTCAAATTTTGAAAATGTAATTAAATGTTTGTAAGGTTGGTAGAGCCAAGCCGTGCCTTTTAGCATGTTGTAGTTAGTGTCACCTTTAATGGCTGACGTGTTGATGGGGATCTCGATTCAATTCGGATTAAATGGCCCATTCAATGTAATTCATTGTAATTAATGAGAGTTGGTGAGATGGAGGGAAGAGCTTGAGGAGCCCCCTTTTGTAAAAAGATCCTTTGTATCTGTAGGATTAGTCAGTAGGTAGTCTGTAGAGTCAATAAAGAAGAATAGAGAGAAGAGGGAGAAGAGAAGAAGCCATGACTCTGTTGCAGTCCGAGCTCACATTGTAAAGATGCATTTTTATTAATACAAATAGAGAGCAGTTTTTCCTGCATGTTATTTTGTGTATGTGATGAATGTCTTTATGTGTTTATGATATGCTGTAGATGTATGTTAGATGTACATTTGCAGGGATAGATAGCTTTCACTATCTGTTCAAATTTCTTTGATTCCAGGTCTGGGTTCTTTGTGGTTTCATGCAAGAGTGCATGACAAAGTATTTCGGTCTCTGAAAACCAGTGCATAGAGTGCACTTCTGAATTCTGTGGAATTTAGAAAAAGATGTGCCAGGAGGGTGCACTAGAGGAAGTCATTGACTCGAGGAGGAAGCCTCAAGGTTGCTAAACACCTTGGAGGTCAAAATGTGCAGAGGAGGGCACAAAAAGAAAGACAGAACGTCTAAAGTTCTGTAGAGCTCTGCCAGGAGGGCATCGAGTGAGTGCGAGGAGTGCACAAGAGGAACTCTCTTTCGAGTTCAGTGAGAAGACAGAGTCATTTAAGATTCTATAGAAGCTTTTCCAAAAGGCCATCGAGCGAATGCAAGGGAGGACACTAGATTTCCCTTTGAGGACACAGAAGGGTGAATCCTTTAGAGGCCCGGGTAAACAAATATTAGGAAGGATGGTGCCTTAGTGCACCGAGTAACAACAGAGTGAGAAGAAGGTTGAGAAACCCTTTGAGGTTTCACAGTCAAAAATCCTTAGGAGGGATAGCGTTCCTAGAACATAGTAATATCCAAAGGAATCGAGTTCGCAGAGGAAGCAAAGGTCGAGGCCTTTGAAACTTCAGAAAATCTCCCAAGGGAAGGGAGGAAGTTCTCAAGCTTAGGAGGGAGCATAGCTGTCGTTGGATCAACACTGGAAGGATATGATCTGGACCGTCAAAGTCCATTCTCAAGCTTAGGAGGAAGCACAACTGTCGTTAGATTGGCACTGGAAGGATGAGTTCTGAACCATCGGATTCTACGTCTAGGCACATAGAAGAGCACGCAAGAGATTAGATTTGGGCCATCAGATCTAGCACAGAGGACCAATAACCGTCGGATCCAAAATAATATGTGCAAGGTTTAAACCTCGTAACAGCAAAAGGAACAGGACTCGTCAAGTCCCGAAAGCATCAAGACCATCCATTTTGGAGGACAGGTGGCAGAGATCTGGATCATCTCGCGAATTCGGGTATCACGAGTGGGAGGCAGAGTTCTTTGAGCTTCAAACCCACGAGTCACGAGATCGCGATTTGACCTGAACTGTCGATCGAGGAGGAAGGAGAGCTATGAGATTTGGTGCCTTGCTACATCATGTATTAGGGTTTCAGAGGGTGAAGTAGTTTCACCTTGATCTCTAAAGTCGCGAAGTGTCGAGCACCGAGAGATCGTGTGAACACGTGTCACATCCGTTAGGTGGGGACCACATAGTTGATAGGTGGCATAGAAACAAGCGCCCAGAGAAAGGTGGAAGTGGGTGACAGGTGGAGGACACACGTCACCTAGGAAGAATTCAACCCTTTGTTGACTTATCACGTCTCATGGATTCGCAAAGGAGGAGCACGAGGGCTCAACAATCCAACTCATGAAGTTGTGAGTTGCAAGGGGTGATAGAGTTAGCCCTAGCCGGTTGTTATGTGTGGAAGGCACTAGCAAGGAGGAAGCCATACCCATATCATATCTCAGGTATCAGAGGTTTGGAGTCAAGGGTCTTCGACTGAAGAACTCATGATATCGCTAGTCGTGAAAGGCGCTTGCGCTAAGACCCAGGTTGTGGTCGTGTGGAGGTGAAGACTCACACATGGTGCATGTTGTGTAGGTGGGGTTTTCGTGAAGGACCTGTGGATCAGATTCATGAGGTTCCAATAGGGATCTGAGGGAGCCGCTTTGGTTCAAGGAGAATTTATAACGATTCTGCAGCAGACCTCAGATAGGGGGTTCAGGGGTCTGCGTCACTTAGCCTCCTGCTAATTTATGAGGCTGGGTCTTCCAAAAGAAAATTTTATAGTGATAACAATGGGTAAACCAAAACTGGTATGGCCACCCATCCAACTATGATTTGAAAATCGATATAAGATCTACCCTAAAGGCCAACTAGAGAAAGTGGAAGTGAATGTAGAAGGGGTGAATACAAAGGCTGAATTTGAGGTCATAGATATTATGTATGAATCAGACCCATACCCTGCATTGCTTGGCATCGAATGGGCCTTAGATAACAATATAGTGCTAAATTTGAAGAAGAGACATATGTCATTTGATATAGACACCTTTCACATAGCTGCATTGATGGATCCAAATGAAGGAGATAGATACAACGAGACTATGGATGAGGATGTGCAAATCTCAGTCACTGAAAAAATCTATAATATCACTGGACACGAGGAGGATTAAATCAATCCCATCGCAGATGGAGAAGCAAGTTGGTGGAGCCACCAATTTGTATGACACCTATTTTGAGGATGCCATGGAAAGAAGTAAAAACAAGCTATATGAAGTTTTGATAAGGAGGTGCACACATATCTCCTCAGAATTGTGTGAGGAATATTTTGGATCCTATCAGTATGATGGGTCAGAATCGGTGGACACACTTATATCCTAGATATAACATGTTCCCAAACACAACTGGTCACGTTCCCTAAATACTTTTCTCATAGGAATACTGGTGCGATGGTGGGAAGTGCTTTGAGAACCCTATCAAGAATTGGAAACAGTGGAAGCATCTATGAAGGAAAGATTTATACATTGGGTAGATATCCATTGATATAACTATCCTTTCAAAATGAAATGGATAGCTAAGAAGTGATTCCACACTCACAATCACTATATGAATTCCTAATGTATATTTCCAAAGAAACAACCAATAACCTTAGGACCCTGGTCCTCCACTAGAAAAATAAGAAGGTCACGTGCACACGGACTACACATAGATACCCCATCAAGACTCACTAAAGACGCATTACCTACGTTTCTCTTATCCAACCCCATTGAGTAAACAAACAAGTTGGGAAGCATAGCAGAGGAATTACTTGACTAGTGGATATTACTGGAACCGATTGAGCCTCATACAGTACCTCCATGGAGAAAAATGACCAGTCACACCCAGATGAGAATACGCGGTGACCTACTAGAGGTCAATGCATCCAATTAAGACAAGAAACAAAATATATCGGGGCACACAAGAACATTTGCAGCACCCCCAACAAATAAGACTTGTTCATGTAAGACGTCGTCGAAGAGATCACAAATTTTCAAAGATCTTTCGGTAGCCACAGATTTTTGATAATGAAAGACTATATGATAGGTATTTATACCATGTCAACTTCATATAAAATTGACAATATGGGCACAAAAATTCCACTGAAAGGAGGATGAATTTCCTTATTTATAATAAAGAAACAATTAATTATATGGACTGGTGGAAATATTGGCATTAAAGTTGTAATGATTCATCACTTCCAAACACAAAAAATTTAACGACTAGGATGGAACATGGTATCGACTCAGCTCACAGAAAATATGGGACAATAAATCCGCATTCATGAAAAACTTAGAGTCATTATAGTTTCATCATCTAGAGAAGGAGCATAAAATTCCAATTCTTTATCTCTTCTATACATTCCAAACATGCTACTTCATCCCCCTCTTAGTAAAGTGTTTGCAAATACAAGTATCCTCCCCTTCCCATGGAATTCCAGTCTTATTGTCTCCATCTCTGGTATGGCATCTTTGAGAAAACCCCATGCATGACCAAAGTTGAAGGTCATGAAGGAAAAAAATATTCTCGTTCCAATGCTACCCTAAGGAGTACCATTTGAAGGTTCTACATTCAGAAAAGTAAATATTTCAGTCGTGCTTAGGATGTTCAGTTAAGTATCCATTTCCTCCTCACCAAAGTGCATGGGGTTTGTTATCTATGGTTGGACCAACCCTATCTGATTGACCAGGATATTATACACAAAATGCTAGGCCTTCCCACTTCCGTTGAAGATCCTACGGATAGTCTCAAGGCAAAGGATGTGCCATAGGAGGAATTTTATTCTAAATACGACACACACAAGGGAAAGCGTGGGGTTGTAATACTTGAAATTTACAATTCTATCGTCATGTTAGAAACATAGATACTTGCATGCAAGCTTATTCATAAGTGTCGAAAGGAAGAATGCACCATCGGGGTCCTTCTCACATCAGAGCATTTTGTTTTTTGGATTCATATGTCTTGGCCCCCCTACTTATTCAAAGAGTTCATCACTAACTATCTGAATGCTCAAGATGAAGGGAAATAATTTCACTGCAGTTGTTTCATCCTATTGTTGGGTATGGTGCTATGGATACCACGAACTGGATTTGAAATCAACATGGAAGATTCCCCACCATTTCTTTCTCCCTAGTTCTTATGGCTACAACATTCCAAGAATGTATAGGTCCATGCAACAATATCTAAAGCCTTTCGTCAATGGTACACACAATTGATCATTTCTTTTGATGAGAGGGTTCGCATCCCAGCCCACATATTTGATAGGTATGACCGTCATCTTCAATTTAAATTGAATTTCCATAATGTGTTGATATCTCCCCACGCAACTACAAGAAAGACAAAAGTAGTTCTCCCCTTCTGTATTACAGAGAAGGATACCATGGAGGGAGTTTAAAATTGGTCATCCAAATACTAGAATCCCTTCTTAGAGGTGCAAGATGAATTTGAGAAAAGGACAAAGAAGTTCCATGAAAAAAACAGGGTCGCAACTATTGCCCCAAATCGTGATAAAACAGATGCTTCCATCGATCAAGAGTCTCCCATTCAGCTAAACACATCCAAATCACTAGTGGATCTGGCGTCAACGCTGAAACAACCAAAAAGAGAAAGTGAGCATCCAAAACTTAGGTCGGAACTCATATCAACATTGACTCTAGCTCAAACAGACATCACTCATCTCTACCCTGCACTACTCCAATTGAATAAGTAGATTCACTTTCACCACCCCAATCCAAAGTCTGGCCTAGTTCCATCAAACGTCAGTGTAAAATTACCCCACGAGAAGTAGAGGTTGGTTTGCCAACATAGATCTAGAAAGTAGAAAAAATAATGAAGGCTACCTGCATGCAATTAGCCAAAAAACAGGTCTTTCAAACCAACATGATACGAAAGGTGCATATTCTAGACCAACAATTAGCTCTTCCCTCCCTGCTAGAATCTCCACCCCTAGCAACCCAAGACATTGATTCTCCTAGAGCCAGTTAGTGTAGAGTTTTTAGTGTAAACCCCCTCACTGTAATCAAGTTCTTAGTGTAACAAAACTTGACCTATCACAGGTCCCTACTTTTGAAATCTAGAGATTCATCTCTAATATGGTTCACAAGCTGGGGAAATACAACCTAGCTCTCTCCCGTGACCAGGCCCAACTACACCTTCAACTCGAAAACGAAGTATCCATTCATGCTACCACAAGATCCCAACTACATAAATAATCTCATGTGTGTCATGAAGTCAAAGAGGCTTGACATAACCTACAAGGATTTCACATTGCTAAAGTGGCGGTGCATATAGAAACTTAGGGACAATATGCAGTCATCCAAGCTAGTCACATTGAGATGATCATTGCTCTTAACAAGGCCAATTCCCAAGTTTATCAGCATGAGCAGGTTCAACTAGAGCTTCCATCCCCACATAAAATTAAATTCATCATCGTGTGCATACATGTCCTGGAATGTGACAAACTGGAACTCCGCGTGCTAATTCAACAATTGAAAACAAAGGAGACATAATTCCAATGGTAGATTGCAGTAGCAGAAGAAACCGTCTAGGATGGCCAAAGTCACTCCTAGACATTTTTGGCCTGGTTCAGTCACAACTTTAATTTATGGAACCACTTACAAAGTCTCCTAAAATTGACTACCATCCATGATAGATTTCACACAATTGAGGTTGAGGTCACCCAAAAAAATCATGACCTAGCCTCCTTGCCTCCTAGAGAGTGTGTCGCTACAATGTTAGCAATTGAAGCAAAGAAAAAAGAGATAATTGCAGCTCAATCTGAACAAGGCCTTGAACTTGTTTACACAACTCTCGGTCGTGCAAGCTGTTTTGAGCCCCATCATGGAGAACATAAACATGAGGGACCTGACAACTCCTCAGGTCACAACAACTAAGGTTGATGCAACTTTCCATCTTATCCAATATCTTCATGGATACCTCAATGATCTTGAGCGCCAGTTCGAGGAGTTCATGTAAGAAATCAAGACTACCATCCCATCCATTGAGGTGGTAACCACATGAAGCAGTTGGCTCGAGGACGAGTAAAATAATAGTGGTGGGATCCTATGGCACCCAAAATTTTGGGTTAATCTGGCACATGTGCACAAATGATGTTGTGCACACCCATCCCAGTTTTATGTATTCCTAAGATAATGTGTGGAGAATGACAAGAAGTGTGTTCCAGATTGAGATTTTATTTTACACACCAATATTGAAGTCTACCAATTGTGCGTTGGCCCAAGTTTTATCAGTTGTGCCGAAAATCAAGAAGACACACATCGGAATCAAGAAAGGAATCATTTGGAAATATTCTCGAATGATTACTACCAGTGGCACAAGGGATTGTGGAGCTGAAAAAAGATGAACTGGTGAGTTAGTTAAGATTTCCCTTGTTCTAGAAGGCTATGTGGACTACAGGTAGGTGCCAAAATCCCGTGTGGTAGTTTTTCAGTAGAGAGAATGGAGCATAGATGAAAGATACATAGCTCTCGAGCAGAGAAATATATAAAAGGGAGATATCATAAATATAGTTAGTCAATCAGGGGATTCACTAAGTTGTTGTTAGTTGTTCATTGTCCAGAGTTCACTCTGATCCTTTATATTAAATTAATGTTGTAATTCTTTTGAACATATTCTGAATTGTCATACATCTAAGGTATAAAGGGATGCACATGGTGAAATATGTTGTAATTCTAGGGAAATATCTAAAGAGGACATGAAACTCTGTTTTTTTTTAACACAATTTTCTTAATGTATGACTGTGTTCAATTAAATGGAAGAAGTAATAAAGCTACAATAATTTTGATATATCATGCGCCACTCATGTGTTATTTGAATATGTGTGTATATTTCTTGGAATATTGATGATATTAAGTTGTTGTTAATGGAGTGTATGAATGATATCCTAGATAAATCCTTTTGTATTTAGTCCTTCATCCCTGTCACAAGACCATATGGTCTCTGTGATCCTCATTGCATCTCAGGTGAGACCTTCTTCATCCTTGGATCAATATTGATATGCCGATGATTTTGGGTTTTTGTTGGTCAACTCTAGACAAACCCTGGGTATAAACTCCCTAGCATTAAGAAGGACAAATGCAAGCATGAAATGACCCAAAATTTCCATTGAACCTTTACTAGGCTAACATATTTGTTCTTCATCACTTTGACTTTCTGGTCCAGGATACGTGTCGGTTCCACTTGGAAATCCTCTTCGTGCTTCACCTAGATCACAGTCCCAATCAATTATGTGGCTAGGATCAAACACATATTTTTTTAATAATGATACATGAAATAGATTATGCACTCTCATGGATGCAAGCAATGTTATCATGTATGCAACTAGGCCTAGCTTTTATAATATTTCAAAAGTCCCACAACATCTTGCTACCAACTTTGGGAAGCAACCTAATCTTTGCAAACTTCTTTTTCTCTTTAACTTTTAGAAATACATGTTCGCCCACTTTAAAATATTTAAAAAACATGAACTTTAATGCATAACGTTTCTTCCTGTCATGGGAATATTTTAAACTCCCCCTGATCCTTTTCATCTTCTCTTCCATTTCCTTCAACAAATCTATCCCAATGATATCTTTGTCTGTTGGTTTATCCCATCTCACTGACCTATTACACTTTCTGCCATACAATGCTTCAAATGGGATAATTTTTAATGAGGCTTGATAGCCATTATTGTAAGAAAATTCCACTAAGTGGATATAATCCTCCCACTTTGATGGATGATCCATCACATACATTCTAATCATATCTTCAATTATTTTGTTTTT
>JZKD02S0127960.1:648652-674007 GCA_000966675.3 Picea glauca
GGGTTAAACACGAGGTCGCGTGCGGGAGAGAAACAAAGATTATCCCTCCGAGGATTAACCAATCGTAGTGGTACGATCGTATATTGGGGGTTCTTATTGAGGATAAATTATTTTTATTTGATCTCTGATCTTTGTGAATTCCAAATCCGTTCGGGGTCCTATGGAGTTTACTGGTCCATTTCTAGTCAAAGTGTTGTTCCTTGATCAATGCTCCCCCAGAGTCTACTAGAGAGCGTTGCAACGCTCTGGTGTTTTGGTTACCAAAGCGTCGATTTTCCTTTCTTTAGAAAATTTCAAGGTTTCTTGCTTGTTGGGTATAGTCTTTGAATCTCCTTCTTTAAGTCAAAACTTATTATGTTTGATATTGTCCTCTATTTGACTAAAACTTGCTGCCTTTCATTCTTTTTAAGTCCTTATTGAGTTTGTGTTGTCTTTCTTGATTGCAAAGTCGACCTTTCTCTCTCAAGATTGGTTTCTTTTTGCCACTCTTCTCGATTATCTGATTTATTGGAGGATCTCATAGGAAATATCATCGATCACAGATATATTGTTTTCTTTATCTTTTATCCCTTACTCAATTCTTGAAGACTATAAAGTGTGACTTTTGGTTTCTTAGTTTTTTTATTTGAGTGAACAACTTGGTAGTTGTTTTTCTTTTGGTCTCTTGTTTACTATTGAGAGTGTCTTTGTTTGTGTTCTTTTTGTCACAATAGTGATCATTTTTCATTATTAGTGAAAGAATGAAGTATTAAACGGACATCTTAGTTTGCATTCATAATCAAACAAAGAAGTATTTATATGCATTGGTTTTGGATATTAAAAATGTTTTCTTTATAATTTGGCAATGGTCTAACTTCTTGTTTAAGAACAAAATAGCATAAAATTTTGCATTATTGAGTGTTTGTTAGTGACGAAAGAAATGAAACTCTTCTACTTCTCATAGCTATACGTTAACTGAAAAGAAAATTTTCATATCATTTTTTTTACCTTCTTGTGGAGTCAATTCTCAAACAACATCAGTTTCACTATCGTTCACCCTTGTGTAACAAACAACCATAAAAAATAAATGCTAATTAAAATTGAACTAGAAACTTTTTTTTTATGTTTACACCAACAATAGACTAGGACTAAAGCTTTGGAATAGGCTATGAGAATAACTCTCCAAAGCATTCAATACAAATGTATAATCTTGTGATAGGGAGAGAAAATATAAACTTCGTATAAGCATAGTTTCCCCCCCCCCCTCTCACACAGGGGTTAAACACGAAGTCGCGTGCGGGAGAGAAACAAAGATTATCCCTCCGAGGATTAACCAATCATAGTGGTATGATCATATATTGGGGGTTCTTATTGAGGATAAATTGTTTTCATTTGATATTTGATCTTTGTGAATTCCAAATCCGTTCGGGGTCCTATGGAGTTTATTGGTCCATTTGTCTTCAGTTCTCTTGAGGAATTTCAGACTTGATATCCTGCCTATGCATTCAAACTTGAATTTTGAATGTACCCGCTGAGAGGCTGAATGTGATTTGGTATCCTTAGTTTCCATAATCTTTAGGATCCTTACACAAAGTGACAGTGAAGGGAAGTATTCATTGTACCCGGAACAGACGTTGGTCAAACTCACTCGAGCTCCTTGGAGAGTAACCCATGGGTAAAGGTTTGAGGAAACTTGTACCAAGGCATAAGTCTGTTAAGCAGGCCGCCAACGTAATTGGTCCACCCGCTCAAATCCTAGACCCTTCTCACTTTTATCACTCAATGTTGGATTTCATCACCAAATAGTACATTCATTGAGAGAAGTTATTATTTTTCTTGTTGTTTTTCTAGATTTGTTAGAAGATGTTGTTTCTTTACTTTAGTTGTCCTTAAAATTGGTACTGTGGTTGATAAAGGTATTCGTAGATCACGTAGGATGCAAGGTTTTCCTTCAGAAGACTACAAACCCATACCTCCCAACTCACCTGAAGACACTTACCGTGAAGAGGTCGAAAACTATTTGGACGCAGGGACTGTTGCCACTCCTTTGATTGAAAATCCTGAGAGAGATTTAGTTGCAGTTCAAGAAGGTCTGACCCTTCCTGCAAACCCAGATTTGACAAGCCCTCACGACCCACTCCTTATCCGATTGGACTCCTCAGGTAACATCATAGTATAAGATCACCCTAGACTACATTCAAGGCCATACGATCAACTAGACATGGAACCACAAAAACCAAATTTCAATGAAGAATACACTACCCCTGTCCGCTCTACTGAAATGGTAGATCCAAAAACAACTCTTGTTCATCCTATATGGAGAACTCTATTGGGTCAGGATCTTTATGAAAAATTTAATTTTGGTCGACCACTCTTTAACCCTCCACATACATCTGCCACCACTAGTGTAGATGCAAGACCATCAAGTCAGCCTATTGACCATCCCGTCGAACAAACGATCAATACCGTTACCACTTTAGGATGAGTTACAAGTGAAACAAGAGTCATGTTACCTAGTCATTGGAAAATTACCCTAACGTTTACACCTACCATCCCTCTTCAAGAAACACCTTCATATACTCCACAAAATCCCATTGAGACACATTCACATCAAAGGATGCAAAACCCTTCCATACAAAAAAAACCAACTTCAAGACAAATCCCTTCTAAGGGGAAACCGTCGTTTAGTGGACAACTCCCTACCGGGGGAAACCGTCCTTTAGTGGAAAAATTATGACTGGGGGGAAACCCCCTTTTACAAGTCAAATCCTAGTTTCTACCCAACCAATGATAGGGGGACAATTCCAACCTTCATTTACCGAAAACCCGCAACAGTCCTGGCGAACACCCCAGAGAGAACTTTTTCATCAACCACATCAGGGAAGATCATGAAACCCCAACTGATAGGGAGGAACCTTAAATCCCAATCCTTCTGGATTATATTATGGACAACCCTTCCCAGGGGTCCCGAATCCCACTTGGTATCCTCAAGGTCAACCATCTTTTCCTCCCCAAAGGAAAATTCCTTACTCTCCTCAGGGTCAACCTAGTTACCCTCCTAAAGGTAAACCTATTCAATCGTATTATCCTCCCCTAGGTTACACTAGTTATCCCCCCAGCGCCAAATGGGTTTTTCTTCTACTTTTATGAAAATCCCTCAACAAATGAATCCTACTTTTGCTAGTCAAAATCCACAACAAAAACATATGGGAGGACCTACTGGATACAACTATCCACCACAACTAGTTTATGGTCGTACTGGTGTTCCTATGCCACACCAATATCATCCTCAAGCTAATCGATAGTTACCGTCCTTAGCCACTTTAGATCTACCAGATCTATCGAGATTAACAAACGATCCCATATTACACTCCCCTTTTTGGCCAGTCATTCCAACCAAATTACCTTATGATAGTTTAAAATTTGACGGAAAACCTTGAGAAGACCCTAATAATGACGTCATGAATTTTCATTTGTGTTGTTCATCAAACTCATTGATGCATGATTCCATCTGTTTAAGTATTTTCCATGTACACTTACGGGTTCAATGGCTAAATGGTACATTGAGCTACAACGTGGAACTTTTCAAGATTTTAATTCACTTGCCATTGCTTTTCTCACCCACTTCCAATTTCCCATCCGATTGGAAACTAACACAACAATTTTGATCTCCCTTCATCAAACTAACTTTGTACATATTTCTGATCATATTCATGAATGGAGATGACGACGATGGTTGATAAAAGAAACCATTCCAGACCAATTTTTGGTTGAATGGTTCACCAAATATCTATTACCTCCTATTGCTTGAGATGTAGCCATGGGTGGTGCAGTCACCGAAGAGGAAGCCATTTATCGTGCCCATTATTTGGATTTGGTTTATTCTCAATCTGGTATGAATTAATCCCAAATTCTCCCCATGCATCAATCGATCCATCAAAACCATCCTCCACTACTCATTCAAATGGAGTTATCGGTTCCATCAAAACCTAGTATGGTTCATAGTCGACTGGCACAACCAATCACTCAATAACTTCCCCATCTACCGTGTAGACTCCACTCTCATCAAAATCCACCCCAACTCAAGTATCCGAAGTGAATGCAATCCAATCTGCTTCTCCACAACAATCATGGGGGGGGAAGAAAACTAAGAATAAACCCAAGAAAAATAATAATCAAACTGAAAATCCAAAAACATAAGCACAATGACATGCTATTGAAAAGAAACCACAACGCAAATCGAAATTTCCATGTCTCATTTGTGTTGAATATCACTACACACGAGACTGTCCACATCGGGAATAAGTTGCAAAAATGTTTAAAGGAAATTCTCAACCCAATGTATTGACACATCCATTTCCACAACATTCACTGGTTGCACAAAATCCTGCACCTCCACTAGGAGGAAACCTAGATCATCCTCGTAATGAGGATGATTCATCGATTGCACACATTTATATTTTTAATGGGGTATATTTGACCACTCGCACTACAACATATGACACACCACCAGATTAACCCAGTAAGGAAAATGTAACTAATGGGACTGTATCGGGTCCACCATCCAATTCAGTTACTCCTCTATCTAGACCTCTCCATATTGAGAAACCAAGTTTTGACTCTATCTTACGCCCACCCAAGAGAACAATCACAATTTTGACCTTTAATCCTAACTCTCGTGCTTCTCAAAACTAAGACATTGTTGAAGATTTGGCCCAAGAACCTTACGCCATGTCAGCTCTCGAAGTTATACAACACTGCCCCAACCAATGTAGAACTCTCTTGGAAACCATCGGAGCTATAGATCATGAGTCATCCAATAATATCACATTCAATCTGGATAATTTTAAATCACGACTCTCTCACCAACTTGCTTTCCAAATTGATGTCATTGTCCATAATCAACATATTCATCGCATGATCTTGGATGAGGGAGCATCAACATGTGTCATGTCCTTACCTTGCTAGAAAGGCCTTAAATCACTTGGTATTAATCAATCTTCCATTATGTTAAAAGCATTTGATGGAATAGGTTTTTGACCTCATGGATTATTACAATCCTTAACCGTTCAACTATGAGGAAAAACTGTTTCTATCAATGTAGAAGTAGTCGACGCTCCGCTCAATTATTACTTGTTTCTAGGAAGAAGTTGGTTCTATGCTATGACCGATGTCACTTCATCAGTTTTTCGATGTGTCTGATTCCCTCATCAAGATAAAATTGTGACCATCGATCAGTTAGATTACTGCAACCCTGATGCTCGCACTCAAACAGTCGACAATATTCCATTTTAAGGGGACTCAAAGATTACTTGTGAAAGTTTCAGGGTAAGTCTACTGAAAGATTCTTCTCTTGTGGGTACTTTCCCTATACCTCTTCCTCCAACCACGCAACACATCACAATGGTTAATATGATTTCGAATATGGTACATCAATCCCTTGAATCATATAATCCTTGGATCATACCTAGTCCCTTAGAATTTTATATACTAGGTGACACTATGCCACTTAGTCCTACATAGGCTAAGTATGACGCCATTCAGTATGTCTCTCCTTCACCGGATGACCAACATCTGTCGGCATCTACTTCATATTTGCTACCATATTGGTTAGATTCCCTATCCTCCACTTTCAATTACATATTACATATTTTTCCATCGGATGAATCCATTATGGAAATGCTTAGAATCGAGGAGGCATCATGGGATGACAACCACCATCGTTCATCCTTTATTCATAGTTTGGATGAGATTGAGAAAGATATTTCATTTATCTTTCCTACCAATGTCATCGAAGCTCCCCAGACTCTGATACTCACTCAGGATACCATCTCTAAGGGGAATTTGGGAAATATCTCTCAAACAACCAGTGTTGACATATCCATAATAGAAGGTATTATGGAAAACATACAACCAGGTGCCAATTGTTCAACTGAAGAGGTTGAAACTTATACTGCCTTGTTTAAATAATTCCACAACATATTCTCCTGGAGCTATGAAGAAATGTCAGGGATCGATCCTTTGATCGTTGTGTATGAAATCAAAACTTACCCAGGAGTCAAACCTGTGAGACAGAAACTTCGCCCAGTTCATCCTAAGAAAATGACAATAATCAAGACAAAAGTAGAAAAGTTATTAAAATATGGTTTTATTTATCCCATACCTCTGATCGAATGGGTTTCCAACATCGTTTCGGTGACCAAGAAATAACAGACAATTCATGTTTGTGTTAATTATCATGATCTAAATAAGGCTTGTCCAAAGGACAATTACCCTACACCCTTTATCGACCAAATTATCGATAATTTCCCCGGAAGTCTCATTTTCTATTTTATGGATGGATCTTCTGGATATAACCAGATCGACATTTTACTTGCTGATCAACACAAAACAACCTTCATCTTCCCATGGGGGACTTTCGCCTATCGAAAATTACCTTTGGGCCTTAAAAACGTTGGAGCCACATGTCAACGGGCTATGTCGTATGCATTCCATGACATCAAACATATTTTTGAACCTTATATCGATGACTTTCCATCTTACTCGGCTCCTCGACGAGATCATATTGGTCATCTATGGGAAATCTTTCTTAGATACAGGATTTACAACATACGTTTGAACCCTCATAAATGCATTTTCGTTGTTGAATCATGGAGACTCCTCAGCTTCGCAGTATCCAAAGATGGGATTAGGGTGGATCCCTTAAAATTCAAATCCATTCTCACTTTACCCCCTCCCAACAATCTTACCCAATTGAAAAGTTTGAAAGGGAAGGAAAACTTCCTTCATCGTTTTATATGTAATTATGTCGAAATTACAAAAGGATTCATGAGATTGCTACAGAAAGATTCCCCTTTCATCTAGGATGCAACTACTCAACGTTCATTTGATGATATCAAGCATGCTTTAATGAATACACCGCTTTTGCATCCACCCAACTATGCGAAAGATTACACCCTTTATTTGGCTTGCTTTGCTTCCACTATTGCTATGGTGTTAGTACAAGAGGACAATGATGGCATCGAACATGTGATATGATATTTAATTAAGAGTCTTTCACATCCCGAACTATGCTATTCACATTTCAAAAAGTTGGCTTTGACAACAGTTATTTCCGTCCAACTATTTTTCCACTATATTCTGCTATGCACTGCCACAATCATTGCAGAATCGAACCCCAAGTACCACATCTTGACTCGTCAATTACTTGGGGGAAAATATTCGAAATGGATCGTCATTCTCCAAGAATTCGATCTCGAGTTTGTCAAATCCAAAGCTAAGAAATCATTTTTTTTTGTGGAATTAATTTGCGATATTCCCCATACTGATGAGAATACTAAACCGAGTGATTCAATCCCCGATGAATCATTTTTCCTCATTAGTATGTCCAATCCATTGTATGGAGACATTCTTCTCTATCTCCAGACCCAATGCTTTCAGCCTAGAATTTCACGTGATGAGTGATGTCGCATGAGACATCATTCAAAGCACTATCTTATCATTGATGACACTTTGTACCACCACGACCTTGATATTGTTTTACGATGTGTTGACTCTAAAATACTAGAGAGTCTCAAGCCTCAACATTTTCAACCTCCCATGGGGCTAGGCGAGAAGAAGCAGGAATATAACCCTAGGCTTAAAGCCCCAAACAAGAATGTGCATTGAACTTTAAGTTAAATTTCTCCTAACCTACAGTCCAAGCATAGTTTCCCTTGTTCTATAATTTTTCATTTTATCAATATTTAATTTTTATATGATTTTATGATTTTCATGCTATCTACTATTCTAATTACTTCTATGTGAGTTTGTACATTTGATGTAATGAAAATTAAATCTAATAAGTAAATACCATGAATAAAAGAAAACAAATATTTAATTGCATTTATTTAGCAAAAACTGAAAATTTTGAAAAGATTAACCTAAAATAAAATAAAAAGACTAAATTAATTAACACAAGTTAGTAATCACTAAATAAATATTGAAAATTAAATGGAAAAGTAGTGTAATGATTATTATTTAAACATTTTATAATTAAGACAAAACTATTTACAAAAATAGAAAAAAGAAACAAAAAATACAGCTGGAAATTTTAAAGAAAGGAACATATAAATATATACATCAAGCCATAGTACATTAGGTTCCTTTAAAATTATGTCATTTTTTTTTTTGTTTTCTCAAATTAAAGTATCAAATTAAAGTATTAAATCAGTAAAAAACTAGAAAAATTAAGGGCTTTAAAGAAAAATCGAGGAGGTATCCAAAAAGAAGAAGAACCGATTTCCATTAAAAAGCTTTCATACAAAATCATAGAACATCAAAATCTCCAAGTCTTTACATAGACTAGGGTCAGGTATATGATCTTTAGTTCTTTTAGACACAACTTAAAATAAAAAGACTAAGCATGAATAATAAAAAGAATAAAAACAGTGTTGAGACAAGAAGGAATGGAGCTATGGTGGTGGATCACGAGGAAATGATCTGCATAATAAAACTAATTAGCGTTGAATCAAATCGAGCCATATTACAGCAAACTACACAAGTAAATATTTACCTCGTGAAGGACAACAAACTCATCCTCGCTTATCCTCTTTGTTGCTTCGCAAGACCACCTGTTGTTGACGATTTCGCGAGTCTCTGCTGAAGATGTAATGAAAGAATGAAAGCAGATGTAATGAAAGAATTAAATGGAAAAACCCTCCCAACACTCACAACATACTCCCTCTTAAAATTATGTCTAAGTTCTCTCTCTGAGTTTTATTTTTGAGACAATACTTCCTTCAAAAAAAAATTGTATTCTACGACTTCCCCAGAATCTATCTCCTTCCCTTTGGCCATGCGTTGTTCCTTTTATCTCCTTTAGTGCACGGTTCCTTCAGTTAGATGGTTTTGTAACTGAACTTGAATTGTCTGTGACTTCTTTAACACATCCTTGAACTATTTTTCTTTTTAGTTATCCTTGGTTCGTTCCTTGTGTTATGATTATTCTCCATATATTTTAATTGTCTTTTTCCAGCAAGAAGAGCTGCACGCAGCGTTGTCTCAGCGCAAATTTCTGGAAGGTTTTACAGGTGTCAATTTATCTCCTCACAATATGAACGATAGGGATAAATCTGTATCACCTAGCATCAATTTCGATTTACACCACTAGGCTGAAACGTTGCTACCGATTTTACTCCCCTATCAGCTGGAGAATATGTATCTATACAACGAAATATTGAAGGTGTTATGATCGCCACAGAATCCGCGCCTGTCGCCTGAATTGACACATAGAAATCTAAAATTTAACATCACTGGACCAACGATCGATTCCTTGGGGAGGTACTCGTCTCCTGTTCGTTTGCTAACCCGAAAGCACTTGCAGTCTCCAACTTTTGGCGTGTTGATTGTTGGTATGACAAGGAAAAATATGTTAACAATATGGCGTTGTTATCCGTCCGTAGATTTTCCCTGTGTTAATTACAGTCAGAGTATGACTTGCGTTTGAAACTGCGCCCTGGTGGTAACGGTTCGGGCTGCTTCAAGCAATTGCTTCAAAACTAATTGAGAGGAGATAACCACAATCATCTTATCGTTTCCATTTCTCATGAGGGTTTTTTTAGCTTCATTAACGGATTTTGTTGTAACACTTTCAATAGAGTCGAGCGTATGATCCACTACATCATGAACTCTGATGAATCCACACTCTTGATGACATTCATTTGAGTGATTCCCTTGTTTTTAAAGATTTCTTATGTTGTATCTCACAAGGAACTGGAACGAGGCAAGATGGGTAAGATAATAGAGAAGTTTTGATTCCATATGTTCTCTCCCAGAACAAGAGCGTTTGTTTTGAAATTGTTGTGTAAGGGCACAAAATTGTTGAAGCTAGCAAAGGTGACTGTTGGTTTAGAAGACCTGAGTCAAATGATATTGATTTGGTGGCTTATAAAACTTGATGCCTCTGAATACACAAAACCACTAACCATATGATCAGAGGCTTGGAAAGAACCTGCATAACGCCAGTGTATCATGTTGCATCTTGAGGTAGTTGGAAAAGAAAATTAGCGACTCGCAGACCCTTGTAAAAGAATCTATGCTTATCTTTGAAATATCATTCTGAACGTCCCATGCTATAATAAAAAACCTGGATACAAGAGCCAGAATGCTTACATCCCCATAACTGTCAAAACCAATGATGTTTTTTCCATTGTCAAGATCGAAAGGTCTCATGAAAATCATGTGTACACTCGGAAAGTTTTATTTTATCTATTTTGAACTTGCAATTTAATATTGTTCTAGTACCGTGGAGCTCTTTGAAGAATGATTTTTAGGATCCCAACAGGCACAGTGCCATTTCACAAAATCCTTTGAAAGTATCTGAATAAATAAGAGAATGTCATATTGAGTGTGCAAGGAACTTGGGAGAGAAATTAGTGCTTCACAGACCTAGATGATTCGTCAGTTTTGTCGAGTATGATATCGATTATGGAGAAATATTCTAATGGAACTTCACCTGCTACACATACATACTTTTTCCATGTCCGTCACTGCCAATCATTAGTTAATACTATTCCTTATTTCCAAAATGTTTTGAATAGAGAATAATCTAGAGACATCATCCTTTGAATGTGTAGTGGCCACTCAGCAGGAGTAAGCAAGACTTTGCGCAAGCAAGAACAATGCGCCAATATTCGACAATAAAAAGAAAAACTTTGTGCAAGTAGTGTGACTGGAGAGGGAGCATGGAATTGCTTTTCCAGTTAAGTCATGTTGACAAAAATCATTGGCAACACGACGTTGGTTAACCCATGAAGAGGCTAAATAAGTTTTAAATGACTATCACCTTAGATCTTGTGGCGGTCATCTTTCTTGGATGGCTACAACCCAAAAAATATTACGTGCCAGTTATTTTTGGCCTTCCATATTCAAAGATTACATTGAGGCCGTTAAAAAATTCCCACCCTGTTAGATCTTTCAGCAAAAAACACGTACCCACCCAGTTCCACTTCATCTCATTGTCACCATTGTCCCCTTTGCAAAATGGGGTATCGATTTCATGCAATGTAATCCTACCTCAGTCGGGGGGCACGGTTATATTATTGTTTCCATCGATTATTTTACTAAATGGGCTTAGGCTTGTTGAGGAAAAGGTATGGAAAACCTTACTCAAGAATTTTCAGATCTTGCTGGGCTAAGGTAAGATAGTTGGGAATGTCACTCGGGTTTATAGCCTCAAAACAATCGCTTAATCCACAGGTATTAAGTACAAGGGACCAAGGCTAGTTTTTTTATATTATATATAAAAGAGAAAAAGAAATAAACTTAAACAAAAGTTACATGAATGTGTACAGAAATTACAAGAATGTGTACATGGAGATAAAAGAAAAAGAGTGAACCAGATCGTTAAAACACATGTGTAAGATTGAAACAATAATCTGATTTGTATATTTATTTCATTCTAAGATACAAAACTAAGTTCTCTTTACAAACCCCTGTGAGGGTAGGGACCAAAGTCATATTTAGAAGCCTTTGATGGGCACCATACAAAAATACTTTGAAAACAAAAAGAAAACTGAAGCTAAAGATTTGGATTAGCTTCCCACAAAATGTTGTCACTTCACTCTGCAATATATTATTTATCAGTCATGAAATTCAATTCATAAAAAAACAAGAATACATAAACTGCCAAAGATAAATCATACACCTTTAAAACAAGTTGTTGAATTGTGTGATTCAGTTTTTGAATCTTGCTTCCTTCAATAAGACCCGGATGTCATCAAGAGGGTTAACCCTTCTAGTAAACTCAAAATGAATGGAAATTAAAGTATGTCACTAGTATAGAGAAAACCTTATGGTTGTATTTCTCCTTCTATTCTCTCTCCCTTTTGCCTCTTCATCTCATTGAGATTTTATTCCTTCTCAATAAGTTATGGTAGTTCAACTACCTTTTTTTAGTTGAGAAAAATAATAATAGTATATATAAATAAGGGTCTAATTAAATAATAACTAAATAGGTGGGACCCCTTGTGACTCATAATTATTTATTTTAATAATCATCAAACATGAAATATAACCCAATCACTTGATTCAAATATCCTCCTCGTAACTCTCATGCTCATATTTATAATCAAATATTTAAATATCAGCAAAATATAATATGGAGAATAACATCCTCGTAACTTTGCTACCGATTTTACTCCCCTATCAGCTGGAGAATATGTATCTATACAACGAAAGATTTAAGGTGTTATGATCACCACGGAATCCATGCCTGTCGCCCAAATTGACACATAGAAATCTAAAATTTAACATCATTGGACCAACGATCGATTCCTTGGGGAGGTACTCGTCTCCTGTTCATTTTCTAACCCGAAAGCACTTGCAGACTGCAGCTTTTGGCATGTTGATTGTTGGAATGACAAGGAAAATTATGTTAACAATATGGCACTGGTATCCGTCCATCAATTTTCCCTATGTTAATTACAGTCAAAGTATGACTTGTGTTTGGAACTGTGCCCTGGTGGTAACGATTCAGGCTGCTTCAAGCAATTGCTTCAAAACTAATTGAGAGGCGATAACCACAATCATCTCATCATTTCCATATCTCATGAGGTTTTCTTTAGCTTCATTAATGGATTATGTTGTAACATTTTCAATAGAATCGATCGTATGATCCACTGCATCATTACCTATGATGAATCCACATGTTTTATTACATTTAGCTGAGTGCTTCCCTTATTTTTCAAGATTTCTTATGTTGTAGCTCATAAGGAACTAGAATGAGGAAAGATGGGTAAGATAATTGAGAAGTTTCGATTCCATATGTTCTCTCCCAGAACAAGAGCGTTTGTTTTGAAATTGTTGTGTAAGGGCATGGAAATGTTGAAGCTAGCAAAGGTGACTGTTGGTTTAGAAGACCTGAGTCAAATGATATCGATTTGGTGGCTTATAACACTTGATGCCTCTAAATACATAGAACCACTAACCACTTGATCGGAGGCTTGGAATGAACCTTCATAACGTCAATGTATCATGTTGCATCTTGAGGTAGTTGGAAAAGAAAATTAGTGACTCGTAGACCCTTGTAAAAGAATCTAGAATTATCTTTGAAATATCATTCTGAACGTCCCATGCTGTAATAAAAAACCTGGATACAAGATCCAGAATGCTTACATCCCCACAACTGTCAAAACCAACAATGTTTTTGTCATTTTCAAGATTGAAAGGTCTCATGACAATCATTTGTACACTCTGAAAGTTTTTTTTTATCTATTTTGAACTTGCAATTTAATCATGTTCTAGTACCATGGAGATCTTTGAAGAATGATTTTTAGGATCCCAACAGACACAGATCCATTTTGCCAAATCCTTTGAAATTATCTGAATAAATAAGAGAATGTCATATTGAGTGTGCAAGGAACTGGGGAGAGAAATTAGTGCTTCACATAACTATATGATTCGTCAGTTTTGTTGAGTATGATATCGACTACAGAGAAAGATTCTAATGGAACTTCACCTGCCACACATACATATGCCATGTCTATCACTACCAATCATTAGTGAATACTTATTGATGCAGGAGCATCACTCCACGTCATCAAGCGCCAGCCAACCAATACACCCAACACATGTTCAATGGAGAGGAGAGGCACAACCCTCTCACTTTCAAATTTCAAATTTTGAAATTGTATTAAATGTTGTAAAGCCAAAGAGACAAAAGCCATGCATGTGTGTATGCTTTAGATAAAGGTTTCCTTAAATGGTTGTAAGGCTGATATCTAGATCTGATTCGGACTAGACAACCATTCAATGTAATTGAATGTAAATTAATGAGAGTTGGTGAGGAAGGAGGGAAGCGCTCGAGGAGCCCCCTTTTGTAAAAACATCTTCTTTTGTTTTCAGTAAGGATAGAGAAGGCAGAGAAGAACAAAGAGAATAGGTTGGATAGGAGAGGAGAGCCAAGACTCTGTTGTAGTCTGAGCTCGAACACATTGTAATCAGGCATTCTTGATTAATACAAACATAGCAGTTTTTCCTGCATGTTGTTGTTCATGTGTTTATGAGATCATGAATGAATGTCTTTATGTGTGATGATATGTTGTAGATGTATGTTAAATTCCATCTGCAGGGATAGATAGATTTTCCTATCTGTTGAGTTCTTTGGTTTTCAGGTTTGGGTTCTTTGTGGTTTCATGCAAGAGTGCATGACAGAGTACTGCGGTCTCTGAAAACTAGTGCAAGAGTGCACTTCTACATTCTGCAGAATTTCAGACAAAGACGTGCCAGAAGGCCGCACCAACTGAAGTCATTGACTCAAGGAGGAAGCCTCAAGGTTGTTGAAAACCTTGAAGGAGGAACTGTGTAGAGGAGAGCATAGAGAGGAGAAGCATAATTGTTGAGAATTATGTAAAGGCTCTGCTAGGAGGGCATTGAGCAAATGCATAGGATGCATTGAGCCAGTGCATAGAGTGCACTCATGAATTATGGGGAATTTGGACAGAGTTGTGCCAGGAGGGCACACCAGAGGAAGTATTAAACACAGGGAGAAACCTCAAGGTTGTTGAACACCTTGGAGGTAAGACTGTGCAAAGGAAGGCACAAAGATAATAGAATCACTGAAGGTTCTGTAGAACTCTTCGAGGAGGGCATCGAGCGAGTGCATGGAGTGCACAGGAGGAGCTCTATCTCGAGTTTAGGGAAGATAGAATGTCTAAAGTTCTGTGAAACTCTGCCAGGAGGGCATCGAGCAGTTGTAAAGAGTGCAGCAAGAACAACTCTCTTTCAATTTCTAAGATAAGATAAGTGTCAAGGAGACTCGAGAGACACTTACAGAGTTACTGAATACTCTGTTAAGCTCAGAAAGGAGGGCTTGAGAAGAATGTCATCAGGAGGACACTAGATTTCCCTTTGAGGACACAGAAGGGCGAGTCCCCTAGAGGCTCAGGTAAATAAAGCTCAGGGTAGATAGCATAGTTGTGTGCAGGGAACCTGCAAGGAGTGCAGAGGTCGAGAAACCTTTTGAGGTGTCAGAGTGAACAAAGCTCAGGAGGGATAGTGTTCCTAGAATGTAGGCGATATCCAACGAATTAAGCTCGCAGAGGAAGCAAAGGCTGAGGCCTTTTGGAGCAAGAAATCTCCCAAGGGAAGGAAGGAAGTTCTCAAGCTCAAGAGGGAGCACAATTGTCGTTAGATCAGCTGGAGAGGTGAGATCTGGACCGTCGAATTTTGCATCCAGACAACAGGAGGAGAAAGAGTTGAAATGGACAATGGAGCCGCTTCGTGGAGAAGTGATGAAAATCCCGTGGGCCGTCGGATCTGACAGATCTATGGGAAGGTTAAGGCTAAGTTCCTTTTATCATTTCGGCATTTCGGTATTTTGGGGTTCAAAATTTTGGCAATCCAGATGCAAGGAGCTAGGGCACTTTGCATTGAAAACCCTGAAGTCACAAAACATGACATGTTCTTGGAGCAGGGTTTGGTCCCGAAGGAAGCAGCCATTTCGACATTTCGACATTTCGGGGTCTGGAAGATCGAAGGACCAAGAACCGTCTGCAGCCAGAATTGTGGGATTGTGAATTCTGAAATCTCGAAAAAGTGGACCGTGGTTGGGTAGATTTCGGCATTTCGGGACCTGGGTGGTCGAGAGGCCAGGAGTCGAGAGACGTGGAGTCCCGACTCGTGAAATTGCGAAGCCCCAAAAACATTCGGAGGAAATAGCATGAGCCATAGCCATTGAGCTCGTTTCAGCATTTCGACATTTCAGGATTCGAGAAGCAGAGGAGGCAAGATTTTGGAGTCACTGCATCGTGAACTCCTAGTTCACGAAATCCCGAAAAGATATGAGCCCATTTTGGCATTGAGCTATTTTGGGAATTCAGGAAATGGAGTGACTAGTGGTATGGACTCCTGCGTTTCAAACTCCCGATTACCGAAATCTTGATACAGCCACAACATCGTGGTCACATGGAGGTGAAGGTCGCGCCTAGTGCTTGTTTGCACAGGTGGGGTTTCCGAAGGACCTGTGGATCGGATTTGTGGGGTTCCAGTGAGGGCCCAAAAGAACTATTTTAGTTCTATGGATTCGAAGAAGAACGATCCTACTTGGATCTTGACCCGAGGGTCAGGGGTCTGCAACATAAGTGGTATGAGAGTAGGATTTGACTTTTGTAGGCGACAGAGGCAGGGAGTGTCGAGCTTTGCTTACAGACAGAAGAAGAAGAAGAAAGAGTGTTGAAGCTCTATGGTGATTGTTCGCAGATACGCAGTAATCAATAGACAGTCAGGAGGACAGTAGGAAAGGTTGGAAGCACTCATGGTTGCAAAGTGACAAAAACAAGTTTTCCAGGAGGGAAGAAAGGAATAGGAAGATGGCTACTGAATACCATGGACGCAGTGGAAGGAAGAACCACCAGTAGCAGAAAAAAGATCCAAAGATGGATCTGGAACTCACTAAGGTGAGGGAGAGAATGGAGGAGCTTGCACTGCGAGTGCAACAGAACACAAAGACACATTGGGTGTATGAATGGCCTTTGAGGAGCAAAGCAAAGTTGCCAGTCAAGAAATTGTTGGCTAGAAGATAGCAAAGGCTGTTGAGGAGGTGGTTGAGGTATGTGGAAAGCCTCAGAGATGAAGAGGAGATGGTTCATGTGTGTGAACCAGAAGCTGGGAGAAATATCAGTGATGATGAAGAGGAGAGATCGAGCAGAGATCTCATAGACTGCCAAGTGGGCAAAGATGGACTTTCAAATTGCCAGGTGGGCAATAGAAAGAGATCAGCAAAAGGTCTTCTATACTGCCAGGAGGGTGGTGTTGAAAGTTTAAATTGCTAGGAAGGCAATGAGATGGGATCACTGGAGGATCTCAAATACTTCCAGGTGAGCAGCGTAGAAATCCCAAATTGCCAGGTGGGAAAGGGAGAGAAGATGAGGCCATGTGAGAGTCTCATGAACTTAGAGGTGAGTTCATATCAGTGAGGAGAGCTAATAGAGGAAGATCAGAAGAGAATTCTGAAGAGTTGAGCCCATTTTGGCATTGATCCATTTCGGGTATTATGATGTAGGAGCATCACTCCATGTCATCAAGTGTCAGCCAACCAACACACCCAACACACGTTCAATGGAGAGGATAGGCGCATCCCTCTCACTCTCATTTTCAAATTTTGAAAATGTATTAAATGTTTGTAAGGATGGTAGATCCAAGCTGTGCCTTTGAGCAGGTTGTAGTTAGTGTCACCTTTAATGGCTGACATGTTGATGGGGATCTAGATCCAATTCGGATTAGATATCCCATTCAATTATGATGTAGGAGCATCACTCCCCGTCATCAAGCGCCATCCAACCAGCACACCCAACACAAGTTCAATGGAGAGGAGAGGCACAACCCTCTCACTTTCAAATTTTAAATTTTGAAATTGTATTAAATATTGTAAGGCCGAAGAGCCAAAAGCCATGCATGTGCGAAGACTTTAGATAAAGGTTGCCTTAAATGGTTATAAGGCTGAGATCTAGATCTGATTTGGACTAGACAACCATTTAATGTAATTGAATGTAAATTAATAAGAGTTGGTGAGGATTGAGGGAAGCGCTCGAGGAGCCCCCTTTTGTAAAAACATATTCTTTTGTTTTTAGTAAGGATAGAGAAGGTAGAGAAGAATAGAGAGAATAGGTTGGATAGGAGAGGAGAGCTGAGACTCTGTTGCAGTCCGAGCTTGAACACATTGTAATCAGGCATTCTTGATTAATACAAACAGAGCAGTTTTTCTTGCATGTTGTTGTTCATGTGTTTATGAGTTCATGAATGAATGTCTTTATGTGTGATGATATGTTGTAGATGTATGTTAAATTCCATCTGCAGGGATAGATATATTTTCCTATGTATTGAGTTCTTTGATTTTCAGGTTTAGGTTCTTTGTGGTTTCATGAAAGAGTGCATGACAGAGTACTGCGTCTCTGAAAACCAATGCAGGAGTGCACTTTTGAATTCTGCAGAATTTCAGACAAAGACACGCCAGAAGGGTGCACCAGCTGAAGTCATTGACTCAAGGAGGAAGCCTCAAGGTTGTTGAACACCTTGAAGGAGGAACTGTGAAGAGGAGAGCACAGAGAGGAGAAGCATAATTGTTGAGAATTCTGTAAAGGCTCTGCCAGGAGGGCATTGAGAAAATGCACAGAATGAATTGAGCCAGTGCATAGAGTGCACTTCTGAATTCTATGGAATTTGGATAGAGTTGTGCCAGGAGGGCGCACCAGAGGAAGTATTAAACCCAGGGAGAAACCTCAAGGTTGTTGAACACCTTGGAGGTAAGACTGTGCAGAGGAAGGCACAAAGATAACAGAATCACTAAAGGTTCTGTAGAACTCTTCCAGGAGGGCATCAAGCGAGTGCAAGGAGTGCACAGGAGGAGCTCTATTTCGAGTTCAGGGAAGACAAAACATCTAAAGTTCTGTGAAAATCTGCCAGGAGGGCATCGAGCAGTTGCATAGAGTGCACCGAGAAGAACTCTCTTTCAAGTTCTGAGATAAGAGAAGTGTCAAGGAGAGACACTTGCAGAGTTATTGAATACTTTGTTAAGCTCGGAAAGGAGGGATTGAGTAGAAGGTCGTCAGGAGGACACCAGATTTTTCTTTGAGGACATAGAAAGGCGAGTCCCCTAGAGGCTCGGGTAAATAAAGATCAGGATGGATAGCACAGTTGTGTGTAGGGACCCTGCAAGCATTGTTGAGGTCGAGAAACCTTTTGAGGTTTCAGAGTGAACAAATCTCAAGAGGGATAGCATTCCTAGAACGCAGGCGATATCCAAGGAATTAAGCTCATAGAGGAAGCAAAGGTCGAGGCCTTTTGGAGAAAGAAATATCCCAAGGGGAGGAAGCAAGTTCTCAAGCTCAGGAGGGAGCACAGCTGTCGTTAGATCAGCTAGAGAGGCGACATCTGGACTGTTGAATTTTACATCCAGACAACAGGAGGAGAAAGAGATGAAACAGACAGTGGAGATGCTGCGTGAAGAAGTGCCAAAAATCCCGTGGGTCGTCGGATCTCATAGATCTGTGAGAAGGTTAAGGATGAGTGCCTTTTAGCATTTCAACATTTCAGTATTTCAGGGTTCAGAATTTCGGCAATCCCAATGACAAGGAGCTGGGGCACTTTGCATTGAAAACCCCGAAGTCACGAAACATGACATGTTCTTGGAGCAGGTTGTGGTCCCAGAGGAAGCAGCCATTTCATCATTTCGGCATTTCGGGGTCTGGGAGATCGAAGGACCAAGAACTGTTTGCAGCCGAAATTGCAGGATCGTGAATTCCTAAATCCCGAAAAAGTGGATCGTGGTCGGGTAGATTTCGACATTTTGGGACCTGGGTGGTCGAGAGCCCAGGAGTCAGGAGACGTGGAGTCCCAACTCATGAAATAGTGAAGCCCCGAAAACATTTAGAGGAAATAGCATGAGCCAGATCCGTTGAGCCTGTTTCAGCATTTTGGCATTTCGGGGTTCGGGAAGTAGAGGAGGTGACATTTTGGAGTCACTGCATCATGAACTCCCGATTCGCGAAATCCCGAAAAGATATGAGACCATTTCGACATTCAGCCATTTCGAGAATTAGGGAAATGGAGTGACCAGTGGTACGGGCTGCTGCATTTAAAACTCCTGGTTACCAAAATCCTGATACAGCCACAGCATCGTCGTTGCGTGGAGGTGAAGGTCGCACCTAGTGCTTGTTCGCACAGGTGGGGTTTCTGAAGGACCTATGGATTGGATTCATGGGGTTCTAGTGAGGGCTCAAAAGAACTATTTCAGTTCTGCGGATTCGAAGAAGAACGATCCTGTGCGGATCTTGGCCCGAGGGTCGGGGGTCTACATCACTTATCCTTATTTCCAAAAGGTTTTGAATAGAGAATGATCTGGAGACATCATCCTTTGAATGTGTAGCTGTCACTCATCGAGAGTATGAGAGACTTTGCGCAGGAAAGAAAAATGTTCTAATATTCGACGATAAAAAGAAAAACTTTGTGCAAGTAGTGTGACTGGAGAGGGAGCCTGGCAATGCTTTGTCGGCTAAGTCATGTTGACAAAAATCATCGTCAATAATTTCCAACCAATAGATGTGCATCGCTTACAGTGGCATCCAAGCGTTAACAATAAGATACGATCATTTACTCTTTGTAGGAAAGGGGAAGGGAAGGGTGATGGTAGGACTGAGGGTGACTCAATGTGGGACAAGGAAAAGGTTGATAGGGTTAGGTGGACCAGGTTATACAATAGGGGGAGACACGATGGAGGTCAAGGGATTCATGGATCGGGACTTTGGGAATAACTCATGGAAAGTAGTAATTATGAGGGGGTTTGGACCTGTTGTATAACCCAAAAGTACAACTCTTCAGACTTGACGAGATGATTACGAGGCTTAAAAACTTATCATGGATGTGCGTTGATGGAAAGACCCAAAACACTGAGTGTCCACAACACATATGCTAAAGGCATATCAAAATGAAGGGGTTAGAAAAAAAGGAAAGAAAGAAGGGGGAACAGTACTGATGAATGTGGCGAGTGAGGATGTCTCGCGTAGCAAGCGAATGGTCGACAAGCAAGGAATCATGACAAAGGAAGTAAACTTAGTTCACCTGGAAGTTTGTTGTCCACCAAAACACATTTGGTCAATCAGTTAAAAATATACAGATGGTCTTCATTTTAATATCACCAATCATTGCTCCATCACTTCTGGCCGTAAGAAAAGGAAAAATGAAAAGGAAGAAAAAAGAAATAAAAGCAAGAAAATAAACTGAGTAAAAGCGAAAACAACCCAAAATTAATCTAGCCCTTCCCGAATTTTTTTTATTGTTATTATTATTCTTTTTTTATTTTGTTTATTTATTTACAGAGGGAAGAAATCATTAGCTTGAACTCAAGTCGAATGAAATTTAGCGTAAAGGAATGTGTCATTTTCTTTGTGCGTGAGTATTATGAGTTAGACAAACTTGTATATGGTGGGACTGCCAAAATTCCAACCAATAGTTGCATACTGTGCAAATATATGATTAATCAAAATCCAAACAAAACGCCCACCAACCTCCAAGACATGCCAACCAACAGATGCTTTACCAGAATTGATGAAGGTATTGATTGAATTAGATTTAGGGTTTAGGGTTTGTACCTTTGAGGGAACATCCATGAATTTATCCAACAATTTAATATCACCTATGTAGACCTTTGTATCAAGAACATGATCGTCATGATGCAAAGAAGATTCATAACACGGATTAAAAAACATTGGAATACCCCTACAATATCTACTATCATCAAAATAAAAATTGTGCCAAGGAGGGACAACCTTGATAGTGCTAACCTCTTTATCCTCTTTTGATTGGAACAAAGGATTAGCGAAAATTTTATACAAATCTTGATTGGACTCATATATGTATTTAGAAGAGGATTTGTTGCATGTATCATTAAATTCATACTGGTGTACATCATTTGACCACTCATTAGCATCATCATCGAATACAAATATATCGTAAATTGGTTTGACATAATTAGCATTGATTTCTTCATTTGTGTAATTAAATTTTTCATTGTATGCATGCAGATAAGAAGCTCGAGGTGAAAGGTGATTTTGGGTAAGAGGTTTAAAAAGGGTGTGAGAGGTGGGTTGTTCATTAAGAACCATGATATAATCATAGTCCTCATCACATTCAAGCTCTCGACCACAAGTATTTGATTCATTATGATTAGACCCTAAGCGAGAGGGTTTATGAGATATATCCCCAACATGATTTAAATATTGAGACTCGAGAAGTAAGATGCGATCTTGAAATCTCTTAATGACGAGGATTAAAGAAGAAAACTCCTTGTGTGAATGTAACACCCTGTTTCCCCCAGTTTGTAAAAATATAACTGGACTGGCCAAGAACTATAGCAAACTCATAAATATGAATATGTGTTGTAAATGGACCTTGAGGAAAAAGGTCAATGAATGTGAATAACATTATGAATTTTATTGCAGGACTGCTGAGAGGGGATGTGCAGAAAAAGAGACCATGATGGTGGTGGAAGGCACCTGGAAAGGTGGTGTTAACTTCCACCGAGAATTAATACCATATTTGGACTCCACTGGCCCGGAGAACCAAAAGCGGCTCGCTGGCCCTGAAGTAAATGACTCGCAGGCTGGTAAGCGGATGGCTTAATGAGGGATGGGGAGGTGAATCGCCCATCCGTAGAGCCATCAGGCCTGACCAGCTTGAGGGTAATAGCGCCACACGCAACCTCGCAAGAGGGTAAGGCGTAAGGTAGAATCGATTGGGGGGGGCAGACGCGAGGGGAGAACTCTGGCAACACACAAAGTGAGTGATAGCAGAGAGGAAGGATTGTAACCTTTGCTCTTGGTCACTGGAAAATGGAGATGCAGTCTCACAGCATCGTGGTCTCAGCTCGGGGGTGGCTAGTGGTAAATCCGTTGGGAGTCATTGAGCCTACGGTTCGGTGGAAACGAGCACCCCTCTCAGCAATTGCACTCATTTCTGGTGTTATTTTTGATAAGTGTTTTACATCTAGCACCTTGAAATTCATATGCTGACATATATGCTCATAGTCTGTGCAATTTTATAAATTGTCTGAGTATAAGATTGCCTGTGTAGTGTTTTGATTCTGAAATGGTGGTTGCATGCTTATAATGGAAGGGCCACGTATGGCTCATGTCTATAAATAGATTTATATGTATATACACACATTGAATCAATTCAGAATTCAAGCCGTTTCTCGGGAAACCTATACCCTTATCCATCTCGGGTGATACCCTGGATAAATCTCCCCATAGAGACACCATTTTTTAGAAGCTTAGAAGAGGTAGCACTTTGTGTGCAAGGACTCTGCAGAGGCGCAGAAGTTGCAGAATCCCTTGAGGATTCGAAGAATAAGTATTGATCAATGGATGAGATCCTATCGGGAGATCTGCGGTCATTCATGACAGTTCAATCGAAGGAATAAATGAGGGCGTAAAATGCCTTAACCCTTTTTCCTCTATCTTCGCGAGTAGTGAAGAAATCGGGATCGTATATCCCCCAAGGTCCGTGAAAGAATCTGGACTATGGATTCGTGTCCAAGAAGCTTAGGAATGGCGCAATGGAGAGGCAGGTCTGAGCCGTCAAATCTTGGTCTAAACAACCGACAACCGTTGGATCTGTCGAGAATTACACGAGGTTTAAACCTCATGCGAAGAGTAGCAAAGCGAGAGTTCCAAGAAGGAGATTGTATCAGGATATCGGTGTTCGGGAGATCGGGGATCCGGAGGATGAGAGTCAGAGTACTCGACCTCAGAAATCATGACAAGGTGAAATTGATCTGAGTCTCCCGCCTGCAGGAGGACACGTGTCGCAAGACCCTCCCTATCGGGGATTTGGACATCGGGAGTCAGAAGAGGAAGTCTCTTGACCTCGTGAATGGCAAAGTCGCGAGAGGATTCTGGACTGTAGATCCTAGGGACCCATCGGAGCCCTATAAGCCGTCGATCTAATCCTTTACTTAGGCAGAAGAGTGAACTCAACTACATCCCAAAAGTCCCGAAGACATCGGGACCATCCATGTTGGAGGAAAGGTGGCAGAGATCTATCCATTTCGCGTATTGGGGATTCATAAGTTTAAAGGTAGAAGACCCGACTCTTGGAGTCACAAAGTCCCAAGTCGCGAGATCGCAATATGATCTAGGTTGTTGATCCAAGAGGAAGGACAGTCATGGGATCTGGCATCTCGATACATCGCATGTTGGGGTTCGTGAGTTCGGAGGTTGAAAGGAGTCGTTTACGACTTCCTCAGTAGCGAAGTGTCGAGAGCCGAGCAAGAGAGAACACGTGGCAGAAATTTCCTAGTGGGGCCGCATGATTGACGGGTGGACACGAGTCACCTGGAGAAGGGGGTCAACGTTCCGTTGACTTTTCGCGTCTCGGGGATTCGTGGGATAAGAGCCTGAGAGCTCAACCCTTGGAATTGCGAAGTCTCGAGTAGAGAGAACGCGAGAAGGATAATAAATATCACTTCTCGGGGGTTCGTGAAGGAGAGGTGCCAAGATTTGACACTACAACTCGCGAAGTGGCGAGTTGCAAGAAGTGCAAAGAGGAAGTCAACTATTGTTGACTTTTGCGTCTCGTGATTTTGTAGAAAAAGAGCACGAGATCTTGATGCTTCAACCTGCGAGGTTGCGAGAAGCGAAAAGTGTCAAAGAGTAGTCCCAAAGGAAATTTGGACCGTCGGATCAGGGGAGGCGTACAGCCGTTGATCTCCTTTGGAGGGAAACTTGGGAGACTTCATGAATTTCGGGGATTTGAATGGGAAATGGAGTCATGCATCGCAGTTTCCCGAATCGCGAAGGGCTAGTAAGGTCTTTGTTGAGGTTCACGGAATGTGGTCATGAGGAGAACACTCAAACATGGATCTTGTACTCGCTAGCCCTATCGGGGTTTGGCGTTTCGTTGTGTCAGGGTTTGCAGAGTCGAAAGACTCAACACTCTGGTAGTGCTGATCCATGAAGAGCGAAAGGATTCCATACTTGTTCGGTCTGTGGTCATGACCCACGATCACAGGGAGGTGAATAGGGAATAACTAGCCTGTGCTAGGCCCCCATAGGACTTCGGGGATTCTATCCCTTGAGGAAAAGCAAAAATTTTATTATACCGTAGTGGGTGTGTGACAAATTGGTATCAGAGCATGGTTACAACACTCGGCCTGATTGGGCTCATGAACGACTTGTGCATAAGCTCCATTCGAAGCACTCCTATGAGGAGTAACCCCCTAACTTAACTCTCTTGTCCAGGATTAAAAAATTGGAAAATGAGAACCCGACTGTGTATGCATGTGAAAGAGATATAAATTGTGTGCAAATTATAAAAATGTATTTAACTCTTGGCTAATAACCAGCGTTTGTCTTTTCACTCAAGTGGACGATCAGCCGCGGGAATCTACAGACGCAGAGTATGGTGACTCACCAAGAGGTGGGAGAAGGCTCCCACAACAGAGACGAAGAGTCTAACGAAAGAAGAGCAATAGGAACCCCTCCAGACCTAGCCAAGACTGTGAGGAGTCTCATGGTTGAACTGCAAAGCTGCAAGGCCGACAATGAAATGATGATGAAAGAACAAGAAAAGCAAACCGAAATTAATGCAGTTTTACTGCAGAGCTTATCCGACCTACAGTGACAAATGCAGCATGAACCTGAGATGCAGAATCATGGTCGTGTCAGTGGCCATATTGAGAGAAGCACCTCAAGAAAGGTCCACCCCAGAGATAAAGGACCAGTGCCAAACGATTCCACTGAGAAGGAAGCTGGCGATTCAGAAGGCTCTTCCAGCAGCAGGACCAGTTCCTATTCTCGAAGAAAACAAAAGAAGCAAAAGACTTCCAAGGGTCATAAATTTGA
>JZKD02S0127960.1:684994-700143 GCA_000966675.3 Picea glauca
GTTTTAGAAGAAGTAGCATTATTCTCTCTATAGATGTTAGGATTGGTCCTTCTAGTAGCCATAGCCATAATTTTACTTTCAACATTTCTTTCCACCTTAAATGCATTCTCCAATGTTTTGGGTTCCTAAAGACGAACCTCCTGTTGAATTTCATCCTTTAAAGTTCATATGAATACATCAATCAAGTGTTCATCTGGAATATCTATTACCTTTATATTCAATCTTTAGAATATCTCAATGTGCTCTGTAACTAAACCCTTTTGCTTGATATTTATCAATTGGCTAAAGAAGGTATTGCTCCTTGTATCATCATAGTGTGCTATCATTTCTTCCATGAAAATTGTCCAAGTGACGAGTAATTTGTGAGAACAAAGCCATCGATACCATACAAATTGATTGGGTTCTAAATATAAAGAAACAATTCATACCTTTTGTGTATGTGGCACATTATGTAGATCAAAGAATTGCTCCATCTGAGGTATCCATGTGATTGGGTCCTTGCCATCAAACTTCCTCATATTGATCATTGGAACGTGGTTGGTCTTCAACCCAAAGTTGGAGTTTTTTCATTATTGATTCCTCTTCCTTGTGTCCTCATCATGAATTTCATGGGATACATTTTCACTTTCAGGTGTCCTCTCTATTAGGAAATTTTCAATCCTTCCATGATCTCTCTTTTTAAACCATCCATATTAGTATCCATTATTGTCTCCAATTTAGATTTAGTTGAATCCATCATCCCTTGTAGTTCATATTTTGTCACTGTCTTATTTTGTAATTCATTTATGTCCATACGCATTTATTCACCTTCATCAAGAGTCCAAGTAGGACTGTCTGGAGGATTATTTGGTGTATAATTTCCCTTTTTGGGTGGCATGTTGGCCAAGTATCACTTTTGAACCTTGATTTTGAGGTGGTTCTACTAGACAATCTTTCTTCTACTGTATCTCCAAAGCTTCGATCTTTCTGGGTATGAAAAAATATTATTTTTAGTTCTCTAATATTTCTTCTCTGCAATGCCATAGGTCTGATCAAAATTGGATGTGCCAAGTGGAATTTACGGTAACTTCCCCACAACTTGCTGATTTTTGGCCTTTCCAGAAGATCTCATGTGAATAGCATGTCTCGCACAAAATAATTGATATAAAATTCTGAAAATCGTACCAGAAATACTACAGACTTTCCACTATCCAATGAAACTAGTATCACTCAATTTGGATACTCGAGGAAGATGTTATGATTGTTTTACCCGGAACACCTGCTTGAGACTAGTCAGATACCCTATCTTCCATAGGGTGTATATACAAATTTAAGATGACCCATAAGCATAATGTTTTACCACATATACCTTACTAATTTTTGTGAATAGCCTCCCAATTTCAGGGTCTGAAACATTACAGAAAAAATTTTATAGCGAAAATTCTGCAATGACTCAATTCAGGATGATTCCATAACCCTATCTTACACAGGATATATCTCCGAAAGTATAAGGTCTCAGGAACTGAAATGTTAACCCAACGTACCTTGATCCATCTACTAAATATCCTCCAAGTCGTTCCTTCTGAAACATTGTATAAAAAAAGTTATAGCGACAATTCCAAGGTGTCTTAGATGTAGCAGTGAAACCCCAAGACCTTGAGCTCTGATACCATATATTAAGAACCAAATATCAATATAGCATAGAAAACCTCAGAATAAGTACTCAACGCCTTGAAAAATAGAGAATTTCAGGTAATAATCCTCTGCGAGGGGGAAACCTCCTTATACCCCACATAAATGTCCAAATACAATATTATTCCAAATGAAAATGTCTCCTTGGTATATATAGGAGACTAGGAGGTACAATTACAACTAATAGACTAAAGCCGACATAAATAAAATAACATTACTAATGTAATATGCCCCAATTAAGGGGTAATGAGCCACTATTTAGAGCTTAACATAGGGTGAATGGGAGTAGGAATTAGATTGTACAACTTGATAAAATGAAGATTAAAAGTAAGAATGCTCTCATTATCTTTCATGCGTAATTGATTAAACTTCTTAAGATGCTCGTAAGGATTATCCAAATGCCCAAAAGTAGAAGTAAACCAGTAAGACAACTCAAACCAGGTAGAAATGCATTCATCGAGAAGGCTGGAAAATAAGGAGGCGACATCGCCTTGAAGGGAATTCATAAATAGTAGCATACAACTATCATTATTATTTACTCTGAAAATGAAGCAAGTATTTGAAAACACATGGAAGTGTTCAACAACTATAACAGTTCCATCGCCATGGAAGAGAGGGAAATGATGCTTGAATTTGTGAGGTAAGGGGTTCACCGGGTGAGCTAACTTCAAGGGAATGGGAACAAACCAAGGAGAATTGTTTAGGTCTTCTTCGAACTCAAACAAGCCATACTTGTGAATGACTTTACCAGGGTCAGTAGTTGAAACCATAGGGTTATAACCACTAAACATACTTCCAATTGGTTGGGACATTGAGGTCTAGGAAAAGTTAAAAAAATAATTGAAAGAATTAAAATAAAAACTAGGAACGAACCACTGAACGGTTGTCCCCAGTATGGTCGCCAAAAAATATGTTGACGCTAAAAAACTAGAGAGTCTCGAGCCTCAACATTTTCAACGTCCTACGGGGTGGGCAAGAAGAAGCAGGAATATCACCCTAGACTTAAAGCCCCAGACAAGAATGTGCATTGAAATTTAAGTTAAATTTCTCCTAACCTACAGTCCAAGCATAGTTTCCCTTGTTCTATAATATTTCCTTTTATCAATATTTAATTTTTATATGATTTTATTATTTTCATGCTATTTACTATTCTAATTACTTTTATGTGGGTTTGTACATTTGATGTAATGAAAATTAAATCTAATAAGTATATACCATGAATAAAAGAAAACAAATATTTAATTGCATTTATTTAGCAAAAACCCAAAAATTTGAAAAGATTAACCTAAAATAAAATAAAAAAGACTAAATTAATTAACACAAGTTAGTAATCACTAAATAAATATTGAAGAATAAATTGAAAAGTAGTGTAATGATTATTATTTTAACATTTTATAACTAAGACAAAATTATTTACAAAAATAGAAAAAAGAAACAAAAGTTACAGCTGGAAATTTTAAAGAAAGGAACATATAAATATATACATCAAGCCATAGTACATTAGGTTCCTTTGAAATTATGTAATTTTTTTTGTTTTTTTTTTTTTGGTTTTCTGAAATTAAAGTATTAAACCAATAAAAAATGAGAAAAACTAAGGGATTTAAAGAAAAATAGAGGAGGTATCCAAAAAGACGAAGAATTGATTTCCATTAAAAAACTTTCATACAAAATCATAGAACATCAAAATCTCCAAGTCTTTGTGTAGACGAGGGCCATGTATATGATTGTTATTCCTTTTAGACGCAACATACAATAAAAAGACTAAGCATGAAGAAGAAAAAGAGAGTTGAGCCAAGAAGGAATGGAGCTATGGTGGTGAATCGTGAGGAAATGACCTGCATAATGAAACTGATTAGCATCGAATCAAATCGAGTCATATTACAACAAACTACACAAGTAAATCTTTACCTCATGAAGGCCAACAAACTCATCCTCCCTTATCCTCTTCGCTGCTTCACAAGACCACCTGTTGCCGATGATTTTGCCAGTCTCTACTGAAGATGTAATGAAATAATGAAATGGAAGAACCCTCCCAACACTCACAACATACTCCCTCTTAAAATTCTTCCTAAGTTCTCTCTCTGAATTTTATATCTGAGACAATACTTCCTTAAAACAAAAATCGCTATTCTCTGACTTCCCCAGAATCTATCTCCTTCCCTTTGGTCGAACGTTGTTCCTTTTATCTCCTTTAGTGCATGATTCCTTCAGTTAGATGGTTTTGTAACTAAACTTGAACAGTCTATGACTTCTTTAACGCATCCTTAAACTGTTTTTCCAGCAAGAACAATTGCCACACAGCATTGTCTCAGCACGAATTTCTGTAAGGTTTTACAGGTGTCAATTTAGCTCCTCACAATATGAACGATAGGGATAAATCTGTATCACCCAACATCAATTTCAATTTACACCACTAGGCTGAAACTTTGCTACTGATTTTACTCCCCTATCAGTTGGAGAATATGTATCTATACAATGAAAGATTGAAGGTGTTATGATCGCCACAGAATCTGCGCCTGTCGCCCGAATTGACACATAGAAATCTAAAATTTAACGTCACTGGAACATCGATAGATTCCTTGGGGAGGTACGCGTCTCCTATTCATTTTCTAACCTGAAAGCACTTGCAATCTCCAGCTTTTGGCGTGTTGATTGTTGGAATGAAAAGGAAAATTATGTTAACAATATGGCGCTAGTAGCCATCCGTCGATTTGCCTTGTGTTAATTACAGTCAGAGTATGACTTACATTTGGAACTGTGCCCTAGTGGTAAAGATTCGGGTTGCTTCAAGCAATTGCTTCAAAACTGACTAAGAGGAGATAACCACAATCATCTCATTGTTTCCATTTCTCATGAGGTTTTCTTTAGCTTCATTAACGGATTTTGTTGTAACACTTTCAATAGAGTGGAGTGTATGATCCACTGCATCATGACCTCTGATGAATCCACACTATTGATCACATTCAGCTGAGTGCTTCCCTTGTTTTGCAAGATTTCTTATGTTGTATCTCACAAGGAACTGGAATGAGGCAATATGGGTAAGATAATCAAGAAGTTTTGATTCCATATGTTCTCTCCCAGAACAAGAGCGGTTTTTTTTAAATTGTTGTGTAAAGGCATGAAAATGTTCAAGCTAGCAAAGGTGATTGTTGGTTTAGAAGACCTGAGTCAAATGATATCAATTTGGTGGCTTATAAAACTTGATGCTTCTGAATACACAGAACCACTAACCACTTGATCAGAGGCTTGGAAAGAACCTGCATAACGCCAGTGTATCATGTTGCATCTTGAGGTAGTAGGAAAAGAAAATTAGTGACTCACGAACCCTTGTAAAAGAATCTATGATTATCTTTGAAATATCATTCTGAAGTCCCATGTTGTAATCAAAAACCTGGATACAAGAGCCAAAATGCTTACATCCCCACAATTGTCAAAACCAACGATGTTTCTGCCATTGTCAAGATTGAAAGGTCTCATGACAATCATGTGTACACTCGGAAAGTTTTTTTTAATCTGTTTTGAACTTGCAATTTAATCTTGTTCTAGTACCATAGAGCTCTTTGAAGAATGATTTTTAGGATCCCAACAGGCACAAATCCATTTCGCCAAAGCCTTTGAAAGTATTTGAATAAATAAGAGAATGTCATATTGAGTGTGCAAGGAACTGGGGAGAGAAATTAGTGCTTCACAAACCTAGATGATTCATCATTTTTGTCGAGTATGATATCAATTACGGAGAAAGATTCTAATGGAACTTCACCTACTACACATACATACTTATGCCATGTCTGTCACTGCTAACCATTAGTCAATACTTATCCTTATTTCCAAAATGTTTTGAATACCGAATGATCTTGAGACATCATCCTTTGAATGTGTAGCGGCCTCTCAATGGGAGTATGCGAGACTTTACGCAAGCAAGAACAATGCACCAATATTCGACAATAAAAATAAAAACTTTGCGCAAGTAGCGTGACTGGAGAGGGAGCCTGGCAATGCTTTGTCGGTTAAGTCATGTTGAAAAAAATCATCGTCAAGATGGCGTTGGTTAACCCATGAAGAGGCTAAACAAGTTTTAAATGACTATCACCTTGGAGCTTGTGGCGGTCATCTTTCCTGGATGGCTACAACCCAAAAAATATTACGTGCCAATTATTTTTGGCCTTCCATATTCAAATATTACATTGAGGCCGTTAAAAAATTCCCACCCTATCAGATATTTCAGAAGAAAGCACATACCCACCCAGCTCCACTTTATCCCATTTTCACCATTGACCCCTTTGCAAAATGGAGTATCAATTTCATGCAATGTAATCCTACCTCAGTCGGGGGGCATAGTTATATTATTGTTTCCATCGATTATTTTACTAAATGGGCTTAGGCTTGTTGAGGAAAAGGTATGGAAAACCTTACTCAAGAATTTTTAGATCTTGTCGGGCTAAGGTAAGATAGTTGGGAATGTCACCCGGGTTTATAGCCTCAAAACATTCGCATAATCCACAGGTATTAAGTACAAGGGACCAAGGCTAGTTTTTATGTATTATATATAAAAGAGTAAAATAAATAAACTTAAACAAAAGTTACATGAATGTGTACATAAATTACAAGAATGTGTACATGGACATAAAAGAAAAAGAGTGAACCAAATCGTTAAAACACGTGTGAGACCGAAACAATAATCTAATTTGTATATTTATTTCATTCTAAGATACAAAACTAAGTTCTCTTTACAAACCCCTGCGAGGGTAGGGACCAAAGTCATATTTAGAAGCCTTCGATGGGCACCATACAAAATACTCTGAAAACAAAAAGAAAATTGAAGCTAAAGATTTGGATTAGCTTGCCACAAAATCTTGTCACTTGACTCTGCAAGATATTATTTATGAGTCATGAAATTCAATTCATAAACAAACAAGAATACATAGAATGCTAAAGATAAATCGTACACCTTTAAAACAAGATGTTGAAATGTGTGATTCAATTTATGAATCCTTCTTCCTTCAATAATACCTTGATGTCATCAAGAGGGTTAATTCTTCTAGTAAACTCAGAATGAATGAAAATTAAAGTATCTCACTAGTATAGAGAAAACCTTATGGTTGTAATTCTCCTTCTATTCTCTCTCCCTTTTGCCTCTTCATCTCATTGATATTTTTTTACTTCTCAATAAGTTATGGTAGTTCAACTACCTTTCTTTAGTTGAGACAAATAATAATAGTATATATAAATAAGGGTCTAATTAAATAATAACTAAATAGGTGGGACCCCTTGTGACTCACAATTATTTATTTTAATAATCATCAAACATGAAATATAAAACCCAATCACTTGATTCAAATATCCTCCTCATAAATCATGTGCTCATATTTATAATCAAATATTTAAATATCAGCAAAATATAATATGACCATATCCAAAAATAGCATTATATCCATGTTGTAAAACAAAATGCCTAAATATATGCTTGTTGTCTGAAATATTGTCAAAGTGAAAGGATTGTCTTCAACATAAAAATTAACATTTACACATCATCAAAAACTGTATTTACTGTGAGAGGCATTTGGGCTTGAAAAAGATGATTCAATTCTTGTGGATCGACATCGAAATGTTTGGAAAACCGAGGTCTTCTATGACCTTTTTTCCAATTTCCTCTGCCTCTATTGCCTCTGCCATTACTACCTCTACTGAAGAAACTCATTTTGAAGCATTGTTCCAATTAGTTATGAAAATTGTTGACAGTCCATGCATCAATACCCTACCTAAATAAAATCAAAGGTTAGCTCTACCATTCACAAAATAAGCACATACAATCCATCCATTCATCATACTACTCAAATCAATAATTAATTGCTATTGAATAGGGAATGATAGGGCTATTATGAATATGAGGGATTTGTACTGAGAGAAAAGTGGTAGCATGGACGGGAACCACCAGCAGATACTGTTCAAGCAAACACAGATGCAACTTCCATAAAAACAATCTTTCCATTTCCAAATTTCAAATGTCAGTCACTTCCTTTTCCTTTTTATTACTTGTTTTAAAATGCAATTCATAATAACAAAACAGGGAATTAAAATGAATTTGGGAAGATGGTGGGCTTGTAAGGAGCGAAAAGTGGTATAATGAACGGGAAATGAGATGGATATTATTCCATTATATAAAATAACATTTGTTCTTTAAAATGACATACCCTCAATTTCCAAAAAAAAACATTTTTAACTATAGGAAATCTCAAGGTTCATGACACATCAACATCCATATCAAACCCAAAGAAGAACTCTAGGATTGTCAAACTCAGCCATTTAATTTCCACCTTTTCTTCATACATGTTTGATCGAACAACAACACAACTTATAGAAAGATTGTTCATAATTCCAACTAACAACAACCATATCCAGATCACTTAGAGCAAACATGGGGAGACTGAGAAAAAGAACATGCAATTGACCTTAATCATTTATATCAAGCCAATTTTAATTGTTGCACAATGGACTAGGTTCAAGACCTTCTATTTATTAGTTGGTTACCCTTTCTTTTTATCGAAAATCAAATGACTCCAAACATCACCGAGCCAAAACCATTATAACCAATTTCTTCCCACTATACAATTTTATTTCTTTTTATTTGTAGAGTACTTTTATATGATAGACTATCAACAAAATCGTTCCAACAATTAAAACCAGACCACATCAAGCCCGCAATGGAGTCTAACATAAGCCAATAACTCTTCAACCTACAAGGATGTTATCACAACTTTCAGTAATTGCTATGTGACAGGATGGGTTCGAAACCTTGGTGCTCTTTTATTTGTTCACTATACAGCCTTCAAAATCGACCAAAAGCCTCGTAGGTAGTCAACCAATGAACCAAGATTCGATGCAAGTAACAAATATCTCTACTGTCGAGTCAACACATAACCATTTCAAAACCCAAGTTCAAGTTTACAACAGTCACGACAAGGAAGAATAGGGTCTGAACGGTCACGTGGGTGAGACAATTCTGCATGTGGGGTTAGTAAAATGAAACCAAAACCTCCATCATTTTTACAACAAAGTTTGACACAATCACTTCCAAGGTGGCTGCAAGGAAACAACCCGACTTTGCATACGTTCAAAAACTGTGGAATGGCAACTCGATAGTGCCACAAGCCTCTCATAGATTGAGCAAAAGGTAAGAATAACCACATTAAAAGAATCCAGAATCTGACTATCTCTTTTTTTTTACCATAAAAACCCTCCAGGATTCTACCACGAGACATGGGTGGAAACAAAACAAATTTTCCATAAATTTTATCAGCAACAAGGAGCAATAATAACCAGTCATCCACCCCAGGTGCAACCATAACCAAATAACCTCAACATGAAGTAGCATTAAACAAATTCCAACTTGAAATATTCAAAACACCAACCAATATCATTTGCACAGACAGAGCATACATTCACCCACTGTATCTTTTAGAAATCAAAGACCTTGTATGCTAATTCTAAGAGCCAACATCGAGCTTCTATCCAGAGCGTGATTACAATGATGAATGGAAGGGAGAGAGTCACCATACATGTGAGGAAAGCATCGAAAAGAGAAGCCAAAGACCACTATTATTCTCCCAACGGTCGAGCAAAACAGAGGCAAACTAACCAGAGAAACCAAAAATGTGTGACAAACTGAGGGTGGTGAGCTCGAGGTGGGGTAAGAACGACGTGCAGTAGATGAACGTCACTTCTCCACCCTCTCATTATTTGCTATCAACCATAGCTAGGATGGAGCACATCCAAACCTTCATTAAATGAATTAATCAACCATATTCATATACAACATGTCACTTCCACTTTGCCAATTTGAGATGAAAAACCCCCCTACACCATAGTTTTTATAACAACACCATAACATAATATGTTCCATATTCACTTCTAACAAGTTCCAATTTTCAAATATCAAATTGAACTCAAAACAATTGCATAAACCATAACTATTTTCCACCAAACATAACCAATACCATGAACACAATATGCCATGAATGCAATATGTCATAACCAATGTGTGTGTGATTTGAAGTTTGAATTTTAACCATATTCCAAAGTAGATGTATAGAGGTTATAACCAAAGTGCTTGTCACTTCAAATTTTCTTTTGAATCTTAAATTGCTAGCCCTTATCTATTAGAATATGATGGATGTGTTCATTTAACCATAGACAATATCACTATTGTCACCCAACCATAGGCCGAAGCCACCCCCGAGCACCTTAACCTTGACATAGAATCATTTCAAAAGAAAACCCAGGCTAGATAGCCAAACAAAGGTGGTGCATCTTTCTCCAAGGATAGTGCACCAAACAAGAGCTGATAAGAGAGTCCAAACCATTGCCAAGAGATAGTCCAAGCAAAAACTGAAATTTGCTAGTTGCAGCAGCTGCAATGGAAGCTCTCCTCCAAACTTGCGCACAAACTGACCAACTACAGTGCGCACAAGTGTTGTTTCTGTAGTTCTGAGAATGCCTACCAGAATGAAGACTGGCCTCCTGTATTTATACTAAATTTGGCAAACTGCCTGGGCCGACTTCTCATTATGGGTGCCTATTTACTTAGTATATAATATTTCCTATAGCCGACTTCTTCTCTTGGAGGCTAATAACCTAATACAGGTTATCCTCTTGAGTCAACTTGTCTTCTAAGGTTAATATACAACTAATTAGGGTTTCTTCTTGCTTCCTAGAATTTTCTATTCTTGTGAGGTTTACATGTGGAGGTAAATACCTCCCGCAACTACCATAATATCAACACTCCCTCCTATCTAGGGAGGTATTGAAGGTAATGGTCTTGAGCACAAACGTGCCATTCACCCGGTAGCATCAACACAATCGTATAGACTATCTCATGACTAGATCATGAGCACCATCATCACTATCAGTGTCATCAGTTGCATCATCTCTCAAAACCATACTTCATCTGAGTAATTAGACATGATGTTGGATAAGTCACTCACTCCACAGAGTGACACAAGATCCATTCTTCTAATCCGGACATATGTCCTAGAAGAATAAATGTCCTGAACCATTTTTCGTCTGGGACATATATGTCCATTGATCATCCATTTAGTTGATAATCATTTTCAACACTATTGATAGTCTTCAAGGAAATCGAAACAATGTCATTCAATAGAACACAACTGTGTCTATCCAAAGTAGTACATAACTACAAGCCAGTGGTACACTGCCACACCAAGTAGCACACATATACTTGATGAGTGACACATAGTCACAATCAGTGGAACTCATCCACCATAGTAGTATACATCTATTGTATACAGTCTCCATAACAATCATATCATCTGATATCAACCTTCATAGAAAAAATTGTTATGATATAAACTAAATCATCTGGGTCATTTTTCCACTCACATCTGTGAGATTTGGAAGAGCATCTGCCCTCAGAAGGTAAAACATCAATGATGATCTATCTGGACTATTCTTCTCAAGGAAGGAAGAATAATTGTCCTGATTTCTGAGCTTGAGGTGAGCCATTACTCCAACACTAAACAAAGTGCAACCTGGAAAGAATGAATCTGCCCTAGGGAATGCCTATCCCTGATTGTTGAACCTGGACCATTCACCTATCTGGGCCATTCCTCCAGCACTAAAAAAAGTGCAACCTGGAGAGAATGAATCTTCCCTAGGGAATGATTGTCTGGACCATTTCCAAAGGAAATGACTTTCCTGCACCAACCTCCAAAAATGGACCATTCTTCAAAACTGCTCACAACTGTGAGTTTCGAAAAAATTATTGTCCCGCGAGGCAGACCAGTCTTCTTGACCACTACTAAGAGTGATTGTCAAGAAGAGAGACTTTTTTAGACCATTCCCTATGTTAACCTCAAGGGGAATCGTTGTCTATGGTACATCAACAATCCATCGAACCATTTTCATTACGAAAATGACCATTCAATCTGAACCATTTTCCAAACTGGAAAATGCCTATCCGTCAGAAATCTCAAACCACTTTCCGAACTGGAAAGGAACTGCTCATCCTGGACCATTTTTCGAACTTGAAAAAAGATTGTCCATAAACCAATAACACATCATTTCTCCCTCCCAACCTGGGAGTCATCTCTTCCTTTTTCAATAAGGAAGTCCTATCCCACGAGCTTCAGCTTGAGTACGCAAATTGTTTCATCTTGGAAAGAGGCTTTACCAAAATGTTTGCTTATTTTCTCATCTATGGAGATATGTATTGGAGAACCACTTTCTCTTTTCTGGACTTCATCATGGAGAATGTAATGCTTGATCTCAAATGTACTTTGGTTTTTATGGAACACTGGTTTTCTCTTAAGGCTTCATATAGCTCTGATCAAGATAGTATGTCATTATTGGATTCATATTTTGTTTCCTGCTAGCTCATAACATCGTGGCAAGGGTCAAACTAGAACATATCCAAGTGGTACTTCTTCTGCCATAATGAGAGTTTTGTCATGGATTATCAATCCATGATCCTGATCCTTTGAGTAACCATTATAATACAATATCTCTGTTATAGAAAGATTTTCACCACACTTATGTTGTGCACTTAAGGCTCTGCACCAGGTTGTTTGAATCCATACAAGATCTTCTTCCATCTGCATACAAGGTTCTCTTTCTAGTATACCTCAAACCCTTGAGGTTGCTCTACATGTAAATTCCAACCCATGGATATTGCGGACGATATACTGTCTCATGTAGACGTATGTCTAGTTTACTGGAACAAGTGATCATCATCTTCTCCCTCCATCTGGGAGAACCTCTAGCTATGGATCTCACAATGCTTACATGCATAAGTCTTCCATACATTGTTATTCATGACAAATTTTAGTTCCTCTGCTTGATTGCTTTTAGTGAGTTCATATCAAGCTGGTAGTCTTGTGATTCTTGATACAATGATTGGTTGTTCAGTCTTTTCTTTCTCTCTTGGAATCTTCATGTACTTCCTCATGTTTCTCTTTAGCTCTTGACTTCATGGAGTTTTCTATAGATTCCATGCCCTGAAGATTCCACCTTCTTCCTTTCATCATAGGATCATGGATGTGGATGGACAACCAGGGATACTTTGAGACTTCTCTTTCGGAGAAGATTTCTTCTAAAGTTAGACTGAACATGTACTGCTTTTCATGGCTGCTACCATGGATATATACTGCATCATCTTAAATGGATCATAGGATTATCTCCCTTCTAATCCTTGCTTCATGTATGAATGCATGCTTTTCTTTTGGTAATATATAATCGGCTCCCTCCATCTAGGAGAGTCCATGCTTCTATCTGTATCCTTATTGCCTTTTGTAAAGTGTCACAAATCTTTTTTCAAATTCCTCCTGATTGTTGACTTCTTTCTATCTTTATTTCTTCTAGTTTTCTTCAAGATTGATTTTGATTTTGACTTATCTTGCAGCTTGTCTTATAGTCATAGTGATAGAAGTATTTATCTTGTTGTTCTTCCATAAGTATAGTTTCTCTTTGAACATATTATCTTGTAAGAAATAGATATGCAAGATGTGTACAAAAAACATGGTATGTACAAGAACCATGAAGAGTATTGTTACCTTGTCTTAGAAGAAGAATTTTGTTTTGTCCTACTTGGCTTTCTTTGAGGGTTCCCTTTCTTCGGCAACTGATGCTTCATGTGTTTCCTTCCTTTTCTTTAACTCGGGGCAATGATTCTTTTAGTGACCATACTTTCGACAATTGAAGAATTGTATTCTTGACATATCTTTCTCTTGATTTGGTTTCTTCTTGGAGCCAAACTTCTTTTTATTCTTGAAATCCTTGAACCCTGCTGTAAAGGCTTGATCATCATACTTCTTTTGGGGTTTCTCTTTTGCATTGATCCTTGATTCTTCTTGTGCACAACAAGTCCAAATTTTTTCAAATGTAGGATACTCCTTCCTTATGTTCATGCTTGCGGCAAATGCATCCCATGTCTTGGGAAGACCATTGAGTACTATGTTTACCAATTCCTTCTCTAAGATGATCTCTTCAATAGCTTGTAGTTGATATCTTAACTGGGAGATCCTCACAAAGTATGACGTTATGCTATCATCATCATTCATCTTCATGTCACGGAGCTCATTTTCCAGACTCATTACTTGTCCAATGTTTCTGACTAAGAAGAGGTTTGTTAGGGCATCGTACATCTTCTTAGATGAATCAAGATGGGAGATGTAGGGTATCAGGTGGTATTTTATAGAATCCACTATGATACTGATGGAATTGATATCATTGTCTTTGAACTTCTCCATAGCTGTAACGTTTTGTGGTTCCTTCTCTTTTCCTTCTTCAAACTCTGGTTCCATGATCTTTCCTTTCACGATATCCAACACTTTATTCTTGGCAAGGATGAGATCAATCCTTGTCTTCCATGCTCTAAAGTTAGAAGACCTGTCTAACTTATTTTCTGACTTCATAGAGTAAGTCATGGCTGCTTTGACTTGGTCAACCCTAGATTTGACCAAAAACTCAAACTTGACATCTTGTCTTGTTGAGAGTAATAGGAGATGTGCTAGGCTAGGGTGCACTAGTCTATCCGGAAATTAGGTCAATCCCTTCACTTAAGGTGCCTCAACAAGAAAATTAGGGTTTCTGCAACTGCATCCGCTAGTAACCCTAGTGACAGTGCTTTGGTGACTGCTCCTGTTAGAAACCGTAGCGACAGTTATTTCAACGAGCTTAGTATCCTTATGGCTATGCTCCCTTCCAGTGGTTAAACTAGATGAAGGAGGAGTGGGCCCATAACCTGTTAGAATATGATGGATGTGCTCGTTTAACCATAGACAATATCACTTTTGTCACCCAACCATAGGCCGAAGCCACCCTCGAGCACCTTAACCTTGAAAGAGAATCATTCCAGAAGCAAACCCTAGGCTATATAGCCAAACAAAGGTGGAACATCTTTCTCCAAGGATAGCACACCAAACAAGAGCTAATCAGAGAGTCCAAGCCATAACCAAGAGATAGTCCAAGCCAAAAGAGAAATCTGCTAGCTGCAACAACTACAACGACATCTCTCCTCCAAACTTGCGCACAAACTGGCCAACTGCAGTGCACACAAGTGATGTTTCTGCAGTTCTGAGAATGCCTGCCAGAATGAATACTGGCCTCCTGTATTTATACTAAATCTAGAAAACTGCCTGGGCCAACTTCTCATTCTGGGTGCCTATTTACTTAGTATATAATATTTCCTTTAGCCGACTTCTTCTCTTGGAGGCTAATAACCTAGTACAAGTTATCCTCTTGAGCCGACTTGTCTTCTAGGGTAATTAACCAACTAATTAGGGTTTCTTCTTGCTTCCCAAAATATTCTATTCTCATCAGGTTTATACGTGGAGGTAAATACCTCCCGCAACTACCATAATATCAACATTATCATCATTGATTGCATGTGAAAACTTGTTCGAACTCTTGTGTTTTTCTCAAACTGTAAAATTGTTTCGTAAAGTTGTCATGAGCGCAATTCAGAG
>JZKD02S0127960.1:752745-788416 GCA_000966675.3 Picea glauca
AAAATGGCCCCGGAAGTTAAAACCTGCTAAAAATAGTAAATTGCCAAAATTGCCAGAAAACAGTTTTGAGCCAGTCGGAAAAGGTGGGTGGCCACCAATATCCACCTGGATCATTGGGGTATTACACCAACCGTATTTCTCCAAGTTTATTTTTCGATCTCCCTATTCTCATACCTTCTCACTCTGGGTCCTCTAGTGCATCGTTGGGGTGCTCTCTCAAAGGCTCAACCTCTGGTTCTGTTGTTATTCGAGGTATTTTTTTCAGTTATGTTGTTTCCATGAATGTCAATGATGGTCCTCTATCTTGTTTGGTGCAAGAAGCTTCGATTCCTTCCATCCCTATGAGGAAGGATTCTATTTCCAAGTTAGCATGTATCATATCCACAACGCTCATCTATCGTTTTAATGGTCTCTGACCTCATGTTGTCAATCTTCATGAATGGATGTCAAGATCTTGGATGTCATTTTTTAAAGGTGAAGTTTTCATTAACCCTTGTGCTAAAGGGTTTTCCATTGCTGAGTTTGATCTTCAAGAAGATAAAGATTTGATATTTAGTTCTAGTCCCTCGTTCTAGGGATGTTCCATATTATGCATGAAGCCTTGGTCTCCTTTTGATCCTTTGAAGGATTCATTATCTTCGTCACCTGTTTGGGTTAGGCTCCCAAATCTTCCCCTGCATTTTTGGGGCTTATCCTCTCTCTGTGCCATCGGTAATGATTTGGGCAGGTTTCATTATAGAAGCCATGAATCATAAAACTATAGCATCTACACCTATGCTCATATGTGTGTAGAAAAGGATTTTATCAAAGAGTTCTTGGCGGAAATAAACTTGATAGATGATAACTATTTGTGGACCCAAAAGCTGGATTATGAAAAAATTGATTTTTGATACCATGCTTATTTTGGTACAGGTCACTTGGCAGTGCATTTCCCTAGGGGTCCAAAGAAATCTCAAAAGAAACGCAAACCAACTTGGTGGGTTGGCTCCTGCATTGATCGTCATCTTATTGCCAAAGCGAACTCTACGGATGCGGTCCCTCCCAAGGAGGTGCCCAATGGAGATCCATTGTTTCCATCCAACGTGGACTCTCCAGATATGGACCCTCCATTGGAAGTCTCTAAATCCAAAACAAATGTCAAGAAGGTCACATAAGAGATTACTATGCAACCCAAAATGCGAGAAGAATATCCTCGAGAGCTTGAGGAAAAAGAAAATTTGGCTTCTCTAGATTTGAGTAAAGCTTCCTAGGTTCATCTTAGCTCCACTGCATTGCTAAGTCAGGCTAATGAAGTGGATGAAACCGAGGCATCAGGAAATTCAAACCCTCCAGATCCAAGAAATGAGGGAATAACAGGACTTGCATTGACCCCTCTATCTCTAAATGTTGGTTGGACGGTAATAATAAAAAAAAAAAAAATGACCCCTTCAATATCCCAGCCAATGGTGACAAGAAGTAAGGACTGAAAGACCTCAACGAGCCCGCTGAAGCAGCTTTAGATAAACAAGGAACTCAAGCAATCAAGCATGAACCTAGTAGTTGATTTCCTCTAAAAATGTAGTAGTCATGTTTTTTTTATCAATTTGTATTAATAGTATATTCTACGGGATGTATACCTCTCATCACAGTAGCAGTATGAGTTTTTGGGAAGTCCTTAAGGAACCAGACACAATTTTTGTAAAATCGAGATCAACTCTTAGCTATGGAGGTCTTTGTGACTTTTTGAAGCTATAATTTTGTATCTCAATGGTCTTGACCACACCATTTTAATGATATAAAATTCCCCAGTTCTTGTGAAAAAAAAATAAAGCTCATTTCTTCCAAATACATCTAAACTTTTTTGGGCCCAAGACTCTTAACTTTATTCTATTTCATGGGCCCAAGACCCTTAGTTTCTTCTATTTCATGGGCCCAAGACCCTATTTATAGCCATATACATGACTTTCAAAGATTTTGATGGACAAATCTTACCAACTTGTTGAGTTCCATGTTGCATCTTACTTTGCCACCATATGAGAGTTGTGCCTTCAAGATGAAGTGATGCCAATCTGATTTTGGTTTCTTCATCTTTGATTTGTTGCACATTACAATATACCTCCATCTGTCTAACCTAGTTATCAAGTTTCTTGGCATTAACTTCGCCATCATACATAGGCAAAACAAATTTCACATCAAGTTTAAGTATTGACATATCATGCTTATGTTTATGAGAATTTTTTCTTGCAGTATAATTTGAACTTGTACTTGAAGAAGAAGAAGATGATGGAGGTGAAGGAGGTGAAGGATGAGTTTTGGGAGGTTCCTCTCCTTCACTTTTGGCTTGCTTTGAAGATTCTCCTTGAATCGGTCTCTTATGTTCCAAGTAATGAGCATACAATACTTTTACCATCTTCGACATGGAAAATAAAGTTCTTTGAAACTCTCTTTCATTTTGAGAAAGACCTTCTTCTGATGACATATTCACACTTTGATATGTCCTCTTTCTTGATCCAATATTTGGATATCCTTCTATAATATCACCTTCACCATGACTTAGCTTTTCCCTAGTAATCATGCAAACTTAAGCAACCAACTGTCAACCTGCGCTGATACCACTTGATCCAAAAATGATCTTTTAAAGACTTGGTTGAGTTTTCAGCATGTGTTAAATTACCATTCAAAAAATTAAATGAGAAAGAAGAATTAATGAAAGAATGTTTTAGCCATCATAAAGAATGCATATCATAAAGTAAACATAAGGAACAATAAGATTGTTAATGGAGTTCGACAAGGTTGCCTACGTCTTTGGGTCTTTGTCTCAATGGGGGAGGCTTTCGTATTTATCTTCAGTGCTACAAAATTACATCAGAAGTATCTCAAAAGGATTACAAACTGGTCTGTCCTTGTTTTTATCCACCTCAAGAATCCAACACAACTGATGACACTGAAAAAGGTTGAGCGTAGCTCCTGGAAATGGCCTCCAAAGTTCGCTTCCTCAATGGCTTCCTTGCATAAAAATGGCTTGATCTTCACAATTTCTTCATCATTTTGTTGTCTCTGAACTTTTTTCATGCTATCAAAAACCTTTGGTTTATATAGGATTTGAGTTGGGTTTCTCCAACCAACTTCCCCCCAAGATATGGCCTCAAAAAGGGCTCCAGATCCCCCCAAAAATGGGCAAAATCCTCCAAACTCAGCATAAAAATCCAAAAAAATCATACAATATAGTTGAAAACCCCAAAATTGGAAAATATATGGCACGTTCCCCCTATTCCTTAGGCCCTTGGTTGTATGAGTGCCATGTGGCCAGTGGCGAGAGTGACAGACGTTAGTCTTTATCCCTTGGACTTTGGTGCTAGGTCACGTGGATAGCCCCTGGGGTCAACGTATATGTTGTTATGCCCGGGTATAGCACCTTGGTTAGCGGGATAGCCCTGCCAACCAGGAGCTACCCCCCCATCCTCTAGCCATCTCAATTCAAATACTAAAACATCGGGAGGTTATAACAAGTCTCATGGTAGCCCGGTCACTCCATTGGTTGTTGTTAGTCCGTTGGTCGAAGGATAGGTCGGAGGTTCCAACCGCCAGAGGTGAAATTTTTTTGATCCAACCATTATTGGCCAAATTTAGGGTGCCACGTGGAACCCTCTGATTGTTCCATGTGTCACCCTACGATTGGAAGGTACAGTCCAGTCACCAACACAGTCAGTTACCCAGTCAGCACCACGTCACTGTCCTGTCAGGCTGCACAGTCAACCCGTATGCCACATGTCGACCTGTCATCCTACCATGACACTACCATACCTACCACATGTCATGATGTCGTTGGTGTCACGTCCATATATCCATGTGTCGTACCCTGAGCCTGCCACATGTCATCATCCGTACAGTGCCACGTGTCAAAATTTGTATTGTGCCAACTCAACATGAAAAAGCTACAAAATAAGTGACACGTGTCACCTCCTGGTGCTTTCACGTGTCCCTGCTGACGTAATCATGACATCACTACCACATCATTCTGACGTACTACTGACGTCAACAGTACGACCTATGACTGTTGACTTTGACTTTTTGTGCCTATTTGGGAAATCGATCAGAATGCAATAACTTTCGCATATAGTGTCGATTTTGGGAAAACAATATATGGTCAGAATCGTTGCGACGTTCCCGACGCAGTGGTGCTGGTTTCATCCGATTCTGAGAACTTTTATTTTTAGGCCTTCCTAGGTCCATTTTGGATCATCGTTTCTCGAAAAAAAAAAATTGTTGATGATGCTTGTCCTGGAAAAAGAACTAGACAAGTAGAAAATGCATACCTCAAGCATGTTGACAAATTACGTCAAATTTCCTCTAGTATGCCTCCAAACGGAGTAGGTCTGGACCAAAGAATGTTAGTTCTTTGATCAACTATACCACCAAACTCAGCGTCACAAGTGTTGTTCCTGAGTTTATACTTTAAGGCTCTAAAGTATACCGTCAAGGCATCCGAAAAGGTAGAGATAGTTAATGGGTAAAAAGATCAGTTTAATGGAAAGTGAAATCAAAGTTGGTTCCTTAACTGTCTTTGTCTAGCTTCCCATTGTTCTTGGATGCTAATATCCCTTTCAATCATGTCCCATGAACGTTCAAGTTCTACCTATGTATTTGTTGTTTGTAAGATGGTATTGAATAGGTTTAACGCAATGCTTGTCTTATCTGATAGACCGGGTTCTATATTAGGCTGTCTGGTAACTGGAACAGTCATGAAAGCTAAGGGTTTCCTTTTTGTAAGTCAAAATTATTTTTAAGGGTCGCAAATTTGTGGTTTGAATTAATAAAATAAAACTTCCAAACTATGAATCAATAGTATAACAAAAATAAAGGCCATTTCTAGTATCTGAGACAAATTTAAAGGAGACGGTGCATGGAATGAAGAAAGAAAAAGAAACATATAGTTGTATAACAAATGTGAGGCATCAATTAAAGAGGAATATCATTTTATGCTAATAGAAGAGAGAGAGATGATAACTTTGAAGAAGTATACAATTTCAAAGTTCTAAAACATTCATAGGTATTATATCCGCTGATAGCTGATACAGAGGAAAAACTGCAAACGGTTAGATAATCTGATTGTTCAATCACCACAATAGAAGTTGCATCATGAAATCATTCATCGAAGGTATGAATTAAAAGATGAAATGACAGAGAAACACATAACTCGGGCTTAATTCTGGAAAAATGAAATTTTCTCTTTACAATCCCATCCAGAAAAAGCCTCGTCTTAGTCTTGAAAAGTTATATTTATACAAAACTACCAATCTTAAGATGGTTGGTGATTTCCTAATTCCTAGTGACTAACTATTTGTTAAAAAATAGATTAGAAACGGTTTGCATGATCTTCTCCATTTTTCTGTTTTCTTGGAAGTAAAGATCTTCCAAATGATACATTTACTTTGTTGATGACTCTCCTTCTTTTGATCCAATATATTCAATGCATCTCTCCAGGAACTGTGTAAAATTTCTGGGGGGTTCTAGAAGGTCTTTTGCTTCAAACAGATAAGCCTTTCTCTATATCTTGGAAAGACGGTATTCAACTCTTTTATCTGCAAACTTTATCGACTGCAGTTTTAAGTTGGGCTCAAATAACAACCTGTCTTATTAGGGTGACATCCATTTCTCTTAGCTGTGAAATTTCTATTTGAATTTCACTCAAATTTTCTTTAAAATTTAATTGATGTCTTACAATATTAATCTGTCCCGGAAGTCCTGTACAATCTCCCTTTCCAATGTTTAACGACCTTTTGTCTAAGAGATCAAAAAATTATTCGCAGTCATCTCAAATTTCCTTGACTATTATTTTGTTTTCAGTTATGTTGGTTTCCCATAGCTTGAGCATGATGACGCCTCTGATTTGCTCTGTGACTAATATTTTCGTAGTTTTGGATGTCTCTTCACTTGTCAAATATATGATTTCCTTTTGGAGAGTAACCCTTGCTTCTTTGTCTTTTTTTTCCTTCGAGATAATATTATCAAAGGCATTATCTGCTTCTTGAAAGTAACTCTGAATAATCTCTATCTTGGAAATCAATTTCTTTTGTTCAACTTCTATTTTTGAATGCACTTCCAGTGACTGGGCCTGGAAAGCTTTCAGATCTATGACATGACCTTCCATCAAATTTAACCTAGCCTGTAACTATTATGCATGCTCCTTTTGCTGAGCAACCTGTACCTGACTTGCTTGTATCTTCTGGTTCATTTCGTCCAGGCTTGATTTGAGTAATTGAATTTCTAGCCTTTCGACAACCCTGGTCTGCTCCAAGATTTTACTCACCTCATCTCTGATGTTCTCCTCAGCATTCTTTAACTAATCTTGTAATTGAGATCTTGTAATTGAGCTATCATGTTATTACTCTTCTTTATCCTCGTTCTCATGTTTCCCACGGTAAAAAAATTTGTTGTTGCCATGGCTCCCATGGAACCTGCTATCTCTGTAGAGAAATCCTCCTCCTCCAAATTATGTCCATCTATCAAGACTTTTTTCTTTTTTACCATACTCCCCTCCTTCATATGCATCTCTTGTTTCAGGATGACCTTCCTTTTTCTCCTGAAAAAAATAATCAAAAGGAGGAATCTCATCTATGGGGATAGAGGTGAGGTCATCAAAAAATAGAGCTCCTGTCTGTGGGAATCCAAAAGCAGACTATAAGGGGGTTAAGGAAGCTATGGGACTTCCTAGCTCTATAGATCCTTTCCCTCCTATTGCCTTAGGTGTATTGACATCAACACCAGGTGATGAAGGGGGAGTAAGCTTACTGGACTTGGGAGGTCTCCCAGACATTTTCTCTGCTTCGATCTCTGATTTTTTTGTCTGTAAGGTCTCTTTGTTTTGTGGGGGCCTTTCCGTATCCTATGGGACTTTTTCGGGATTTCCCTTCTTCTGTGCTTCCTGTTTGAAGCCTGGGGGAACATTTTCTTGCTCCTGGGGGAGGGTGATTGCTTCTCCTTGCAGTACTTGGGGCAAACCACTCCGTCTATGCTTCTGAAAGGTTTGAAAGCTATCTTGCAGGTTGGATGACAATGTTTGTACTCGTTCTAACACCTCTTTATAAGTCTTAGTCCCTTTGAACATGTCATCCCAAGGGGACTCCTCATGTTCATATGCTTTCATATTGCAGTTTATCAAGTGTTTGTTCACTAGTTGATAAGGGTCATGCCTTTTGTACTCAATGTTTAACAATTTGACTTCTTTAAGTGCTTCTTCTTCCACCTTGGAATGGCCCAAGTTTTGTAATGAAAATTTCCCGATGTGCATAGGGAAGATTGTCCAGGACTTCTTTTGAACAACCTTTAGCTCTATTCTGATACCGCCTTTCACTATTTGGTGTGCTACTTCCCTACACACCAGTCTGTCCGGGAGGAATTTTGGAAGTGCATGAGGGGGGATTGAGCACCCATAAACCCTGATGTAGGAGAAGCTTTCTTCAATGAACCAGTCTGCTATTGGCTTGATTTTTTTTTAAACTGTTTCAGAAATGTGAGAAGGGTCACAGCCGAAAAACATTTTATGCATTGGTATTACCACGAAATGACAAATTTTGTAAAATGAATTTTTTGCGTTTTCTTCCCACAGCTCAGAGTGATACTCGTGAATGGGTTCGAGGCAGGTTATGTTCCAACTCCAATTCATTAGGGGGAATGGAGTCATAAAAAAAATTGTGTCAATGATGTATGCCGACATGTAAAAGGCCATTGGTTGACCTCGGGATCTTGTAGCTTTGTAATCTGAAACCTCTTTGGCTATGTTATCGGATAAAATCTTGTCCCGGTTGAAACTATATCCTTCTGATGCTTCCTATAAAAAGGGCACCCATTATGTAGGGAAATGATAGGGATTCTTTTTGCCGAAGAGTCTACACAGCATCATGGCTACATAAACCATGTAATCATTCAAAGAAGCTATGGCATAAATTCTGTGGGTATCGACCCTAAATTTTGATGGACATCTCCACCAGCCTTTGATTAAATCAGGGTAAGTTTGGTCTGCCTCAGTGCATTCCTTTCTTTGAAATTCAGCTATAAATTCGGCATTGTAAATGAATTTAGGATTGGGTGAGATTTTGTACATAGCTTGGATATGTTCAGGTCTGAATGAGCCGATAATGACCGCTTGATCATTTGAAATGCTTCTCGTTGGAATATCAATCTTCTCTAAAGCCCAACTGATCATGTCGTTGTACTCCATGAGTCATGGGCGTGTTGCAATCTTATGAAGTTTTGATTCTATTATGTCATGAAGGTGATTCTCGGAATCATTAGGGGAATTTTTTATCTCGTAGTCCAGATTTTCATAGATTTGCCTCCAGGATTTGATAGAGTCAATAGCATGTGGCGTGGTGTTGGATATGACATCTCCCTTTGGGCTGGAAATCTCAGTTGTATCTTCACTCTTCTTGGATCCCTTCTTTGGTGCCATAACTTTCATATTGGAACGAAAACCTGTCACAGAAGAGAGGTGTATAAGCTTGGATAAATGCGACTTACTCCTGATAGAAAGAACAAGAATTAGGTTCAAAACATAGACCTTTAATTTTCCTTTAACTCATTTTATGGTGAAAGTACTGACGCAGCTGCCAATAATTTAATACCTTTAATGCAAAGAATATTTCTGAGATACGCATTTGTGTCACAGAAATCGCCAGCTATCTGTTATTAATATGGTCGTATTTCGACGATTCTAAAATCAAAATTCGAAAGATCTCGTTCAACGGAACCCGAAAAATGAAAATACCTAAGAAGTTTAATTACCAATAAATGTGTTTTTAAAATTAAGTTAGTTCATTTTAAACATTGATTTTGAGTCGAGATTTCGTGTTTCAGGGTTTCGGGGATCTTGCTTACACGAGGTATGTCGCCACTAAACCCCAAATCCCGAAATCGTGATGGGATTAGTTTAGGCCTTAGCTTTGGTATTTGTAATTTAATTAATCAGAATCAAGGACTAACTTCCATTTTTTTCGGGAAATCGGGGATTGGGATTTCACGATTCGAAATGTATTGAAAACGTATTGTTCTAAGTGAACCCGAATCCCGAAAGGTTAAAAGATTGTTAATTAATTCCTTTAGGGTTTTAATTTATCATGATTAAAAGTACTTTACAGAACGTGCGTCAAGACTTTAAAAACACTTGAGCTTTCTGCCTTTTATTATTAAAACATAAAGCCATTTCGGGATTTCAGTACTGGGCTTTTGGGACTGATAGCGAGGATTATACCTTATGAAAATCCAAATCCTGGAAAAGAAATTTTTTAGTCTTAGAGATAAAAAATTTAAGACCTGGTTTCAACATAGGCTCCAATTGGGGACCTCGTCTCCTTGTGGGATGAGGAGAATGGGCGGACTTAGTGCCTTTATTGGGTAAATGGGGTTAGTTATTCCAGTCTGTGAGACATAGTTGTGAAAACCCAATCAGAAGGATAAAGATTTCAACCTTAACTTCAGAAAACTTTCAAGATTAAAACGTTCAACAATCTCGAGATAGGCTCACATAGATTTCCCTTTCTAAAACCGACCTCAGACTTGTGCAAGATAATCAAAACAATATTAGCCGTTCTACCAAATTTTATTTGATCGTATTCACATCAAGAGACTCTTAGAGTGTAATCTGGAATCCCATAATCTTAGAGTGTAATCTGGCTGAAAGAAGAAAATTACTAGAGCATCTTGCAATTCATGTATAACAGCCTTGTCTGGTATGTAGACATTGCTTCACTACCAGCGGGCCTGTTCAGTACCCCGGTGAAGTTATCAGATTTTCCACATTGAATTTCCTTTCACCACTTCATTATTTTTAGCATTTAAATGCCGAGATGAGGGCAATAATATATAATGAATTTCCTTTCATCATCTCTTTAGATTAGATGGGGGCAATCGATAATGAATTTCCTTTCACCATCTCTTTATATACACTTTTGTTATGAAATGGGGGCAATCAATAAGTATGTAACATACTCAGGGAAAATATACTGCTTAAAATATTTTACAGCAAAGGTCTGTCAACTTATTTAAATAGCTCTGGATTAATCTTCTTTTGGCCCTCAGACACTTTAACTTTATGGAGAATCTCGAGGAAAACTTATTAGTATTTCTTAGGGACTTCCCTTGAGCGAAAACGATCATTTTATTTCTGCTAGAATGACTAAAAAGGTTAGCATTAGCCCAGACATACTTCTGGTTCAACCAAAGTTTAGGAGAAACATAAAATTTTACCTATCCTCACTTTGAAAGTTAGTCTGAACGTTTCCGAAATTAAGATGGGAATTTTTCCTTTTTTCTTTCTCTTTTTTTTTTTTTTTTTGTTTTTGTTTTTTAGAGACTAATGGGAAAAAAGTCAGGGTTGGGTGAAGAGTAAGCTTAATAGTGTTCGAAGGGAAAAAGTGAGAGAACCTCAGAAACTTTGGAGTGTTAACGAGTATTATTTTATTTTATTTATTTATTATTTTTTTTTTTACTGTCATGAAATTTTGCGTCTCGTTCATTGGTACCTTGTAGGTCATTTTTAACTCAGGTTCCCAGGTCAGACTTCATACCTTAGTAGTTCGTTGTATTGACAGCCAGAAGACTGTTTACTTATTACCTTTTTGGTAAGTATTTATCATGATTATTCATGCAGATTACCCCTGTAGTATAGTTGATCTCTGGAGTCCTTGACGATTTTCCTACGAATAAAAAGACCTGATAACTGTCAGACACTCATACCAATTTTGTGAACTGCTAGATTTGAGTTGTTTTGTATTTGCATCTTCTGAAAAATTTTAAATTTTTTATTTTTATTTTATTTTTTAATCTTCAATCAAACTTACCGAAAGCAATGTAACTATAAAGAAAACATGAAAACAAACAGGTATGTACAATGAAAGTTTGAAAACATATTACTGCATGTAGTGTTTAAGGTATCACTCATTTACAAGGGCGCTGAGAATTTCTCCATTGAGATTTTCTAATGAAAAAGCCTTTTCTCCTTTTGAGGCCGAGACTCTATAGGGGCCAGACCAGATCGAATTGAACTTGTCGTGTTTTCCAGTGTCTTCTCTTATGGCTTCCCATTTTAGTTCCAGATCTCTAGGGAGGAAAACTCTATTCTTATCCTTTTGATCAAATAAAGCCTTCATCTTATCCTGATATCTCTGCAACTTTTCATTTACTTCTGCTCTATTTTGCTGAACTTCGACTCTTCGTTTGAATCTTGTCAAATTTTCATTACTGGCAGAGCAAGATTGATTGGTAAAATAACATCAGTGCCATATACCATATGAAAAGGGGACATTCCAATTGTCCTTTTAGTACTTATCCTGTTGGCCCATAGAGAGTATTTCAAATGGATATGCCACATTTTCTTGTTCTTAGTCAATATTTTTTTTATCATGGTTGTTAGACTTTTGTTAGATGACTCAGCTAAACCATTGCCCTATGGATAATAAGCCGTGGAGTGTCCTAATATGATGTTGAATTTTTGGCAAAAGATTATCATAGCCATCGATTTAAACGCTTGTGCATTATCGGTGACTATCTTTCGGGGACAGTCGAATCTGGATAAAATATTTTCTTCTAGAAAATTGATTACAACTGCGTTAGTTGCGTTTCTCGTGGGAATATCTTACACCCACTTAGTAAAATAGTCTGTTGCAGTTAGAATCCACTTGTGTTGAGCACTAGAATGTGGGTGAATCTCTTCGATGAAATAAATACCCCATTGCTGAAAAGGGGCTTCGATTTTAACTGGAATTAGAGGTAAAGTTGGGACTTTCTGTTTACCTGTAAACAACTAACATGGAATACAAGTTTGGACTTTGGTGTTTACATCTGCGAATATTTTGGGCCAGTAATATCCATCTCTTAAGATTTTATAAGTTGTGGCTCACCAAGCGTTGTGTCCTCCATGCACTCCCTCATGGAACTCATCTATAACCTTTTTAGTTTCAGTATCGACTAAACAGCTCAGCAAGAAACCCAAGGGATCCTTCCAATATAATTTTTTGTTTATAATACAATATTTTATAGCATGTAGCTTCAGTGTCCTGGATTTAGATGGGGTTAGTTCACTGGGACATTGAAGAGTCAATAGGTAAGAAACAATATTGCAGTACCAGACTGAAGAAGAAAACCTGTCTTCTATCTCAATCGTAGGTGTAGCGAAATCGAGTTCATTTATCTCTAGGAAATCCTTGTCTTCTTGCAAATGATTTATTCCGAGTGCCTGCAAGTTTGATTCGGCTAACAATTTAGCCAGACCTTGGAATTTAATGAGTTTTGTTGGTTTGACTTCAAGATCGAACTCTTGAATCTTAGCTAGCCATTTGCCTCTTCTCCCATCACTATCTGGCTGAACCAGTATGTCTTTGACAGAGCTTGTAGGAACATAGGCTATGATCTTCGAATGTAATACGTACGTTCTAAAGGCCTTGAGAGCCTTTACCATTGCGTAAGATTTTTTTTCTAGTATATTATATTTAAACTCTGCATCTCTCATACTTTTACTAAAAAAGGCAATGGGTTGTTCAAAGCCTTCTTCGTTTTTTCTGTAACAATACAGCTGCGATAGTGTGTTCGAAAGCGAAGGAAAAAATAAAAAATTATTTTGTGTAATTAGGACTTGCCAAGACTAGCGCTTCGCTGATAACTTTCTTGATTTGTTGAAAATATGCTTTGGCTTCACTTGTCCGCTTCGTCTCACTGTTCATTTTCAACATATCTGTGATCAACTTCACAATTTCAGCGAAGTTATGGATGAATCTTCTCAAGAAATTTATTTTTCCTAAGAAAGATTGAATTTCTTTTACATTTATAGGGATATTTATAGTATCTATTGCTTATTTGATTCCGTCTTTAGACACTATATGACCTAATATCTTACCTTCTTACATAGAGAAATGATATTTTTGGGGATTGAGGGACAAACCAAATTTACGACATTTCTCGAAAGTTTGCTTCAGGTGCACTAGATGTTCCGCATCAGATTTTGAAAAAATAGTAAGATCATCGAGATAGATAACAACAAATTTATCTCTCTCACCCACAAAGGCGATGTCCATGGATCGTTGGAAGGTTTCCCCTGCATTCATCAAGCCAAAAGGCATTTTATCGTACATGAAGGTACCCCAAGGGGTAGTGAAAGTCGTTTTTTCCTTATCATCTTGGTGTACTACGATCTGATTGTAACCTGAAAAACCATCAATCATCGACATTCTGTTAGCTCCAACTACTTTCTCTAAAACGTGGTCCATCTTAGGCAATGGATAATTGTCTTTGAGTGATGATCGGTTCAGGTTTCTAAAATCAACACATAGTCTAATTTCGCCATTTTTCTTTCTTACTGGGACTAAATTAGCCACCCACTCGGAATATCTTAGTGGGATGATGATTTTGGCATCCAAGAGTTTTTTTACTTCTTTTTCTATTATTGGTAGCAACATAGGGTTTATCTGTCTGAGTTTATGTTTAAAAGGCTCGACACCAAGTTTCAAAGGAATTTTATGTTTGATTATAGAAGTATCATAAGTTCTCAATTCGTCGTAAGACCAAGTGAAAATGTCTTTATATTTTCTAAGAAACTTAGCGTATTTACTTTTGGTTTCTGGGGACAGGTAATTGGATAGTTTCACCAACCAAGGGTTTTCTTTGGTACCTATGTCACAGTCCTCAACCTCTTCAGGCTGAGGTTGTAAAGTGGATCTTAAAGGGATATCATCTTGATTAAATAACATTTCCAAGGGAATCAAGCCCTTGGGGATCTGGTTATTTTTTAGAACAAGCATTCGATGAATGGCGATTTTATCGTGGAATTCTTGGGGGTCTTCCCCTTCCTACATGATCCAAACAGGATCATTTTGGTTTTCTTGGTCGGCATGCATTTCGGCAAACTCATCTATTGATTCTAAAAAATTGCACAGTTGTTCATCGTCCTCAAAAACTTGCCAGTGCTGTATGTTATTGTGTATGGAAGGTCGGTGTCTCATTTGTATATGGTACTTTAGTTTGAAAGCAGTGGGAGGTGTGAATGTTGAGGCTTCTTTGGCTAATGCATCAGCCTGTTGGTTTTCAGTTCTTGGAATGTAGTGGACTTTGACAGAGGAGAAGAAATTTTCGTTCAGATCCCAAACACAATTCCTGTAAGACCTCAACCTACGATGTTTGTCTTGGTACTGTCGGTTTACCAGTTTTACAATTAGCTCGGCATCACCAAAGATTTTTAGGTTTTTCTTTTTCATTCTCCTAGTGGCTTCTAACCCTAACACTAAGGATTCATACTAGCATACATTATTAGTGTGGTCCACATTCCACTGTAGTCTATAGAAAAAGGGGATTGTGAGTTGATTATCAGGGGCCACAAGGAGTGCCCCAGCTCCAGGTCCAAAGTAGGATGAAGCGTCGTCAAAAAACATCTTCCACACACCAGTGTTATATACATTTTTTTTAATTTTTTCTTTTTCTATTTTTTCTTCTGTACAACTTTCATCTATACCTAAATCAATATCATCATCAATGGATAAAATACAATTACCTAAATATTGATCTGCAATATATACAGGGTGCTTATTCGGGTTGCATGGATCACTTACCATGAATGACAACCTGGTTTCTCTGTACAGGTGCGTGCACTGTCCTCCAAAAAATGGAATCGTAGCATATGTCATGTCAAGCTGGAGATATCCCCCAAGCTTGGTGCCCCAGGATTTAGATAACAGCATACCATATTTCGGAGGGATATCGGTGACCACTACATCCATGAGAATGCTTTTCACAGGTATTTGTGCCATATTTACCACCAAGTCTTTAATCATGCCTATACATTTAACTTTTCTTGAATCGAATGAATATAAATCTCCATAAGGCCTAGTAATTTCGAGACCCAATTTATCCATAATGGATTTAGGCATTACATTGTAGGATGCTCCAAAATCGAGCATACAGTTATGGAGTAGTTGGTCGAACAAGGTTAATGTGATATAGAAGGGGGCAACAGTGTCTTTGGCGCCTTCAAAATGTGGACCAAAAACTATGTTCGGCTTGTCATATTCTAAGTTAATGACATCGTCTTGGATTTCGTCTTATGAAAAACTAATCATCTTGGCAATTTGTTTTCTGTAGATTGGGTTTTTTTCCAGCTCGACAAGAGGTATGGGGATCTTGATTTTATTGATATCATTTTCCAGATTAAAATTCTCCACAATTTTGTCGTTCTCTATGGTTTGGGCTTCGATCCCCTTCTTATCAGCTTTCTTTTGTGGTGAAGGTTTTGTTTCAGTTGCAGGAGCTTTCGCTTTTTGTTTCTTGATTGTGGGTGTTTCAGCTGCCTTAGTCTTGGTAGGCTGTGTGTCCGTTATGTTAGTTTTTTCAGTCTACTTTTCAGCATTTTTTGAAACCGTCTCGTCTGTCTCGTCCCTCAGCAAGATATTTTTCATTTGGGTGATTGTGAGACTCCTATTTCTAGGCCTTAGATTGTACTTCTGGTGAAGCTTGACCATTATACCATCTGCAATACCCTGATAGGTCAAATCTTTGGAAGTACTGTTGTTTATGTCATTTTCCAATCTATTTTCTTTTTTTAAGAATTTTTCATAATCTTGTCTCGATAAATAGGGTTGTGGATCATCATCACCCAGATTGTTTATATCTTCCTCTAATTCCTTGAAATCTTCTAAGTCTTCCTCTCCAATGAAGTTTTCACTCTTGAAGGGGATTGGAATTTTTTTATCCTCATTCTTAATCTGTCTTTGTGGGGCTTGAGGATTGGGATTCCTTCTGAAATCCTTTCTGGGAAAATGGTCATTTCTTGTTTGATCTAATTCCATTTTCGAAATCCTATTAGATAGTTCTTTAATTATTCTAGCCATGTCGTCCATTTTGTCTCCTGAAGATCTTCCTGATCCAAAAGATACTCCTTGTTCTCTGTACCTTGTGGTTTCTTTGTTTCCAATCTCCGTTTTGGATTTTAGCTTTCCTGAAGCCATCATGTTTGATTCAATTTATAGGGCATCATCTTTCATCTTGGTGAGGTCTATTGATCTCCTCTCTCTTAATAGTAGGGCGAAATCAGGGTCGAAAGCTCCAGTGAAAGTTACTTTCACTGCAGGCTGAGAAGGTTTGACCTCAATGGGAATTTTATTATACAATTTATTAAACCTTTGGGTGAACTCAAGAACTTATTCATAATTTTTCTTTATAAGAGTCTCGAATTCAGTCAGATAATAGAGGTGATCTTTCCTTTCTCCCCATTGTCTGATGAAAGCACTTTCGAGTTCATTGTATGACCTTAAAGATCCCGCTGCTAAGCCTTGGAACCAGGTTCTGACCTGCCCTTCAAAAGTTTGTACTAAGAGTCTGGAGTAGACATCTTCGTGTTCAAGTCCTAGGATATTAGCAAATTGGTCAAAGAGATTGATGTGTTCTTGTGCGGTTAAATCGCCTTCCCCTGTGAATTTTGGGAGATTTTTCATGTAATTTTCTAGAAGGTCATGTAGGGGAACCGGGAGGACAAGAGGGGCATATCTGGAAACCACCTTAGAAAAAATTCCAGGGAGTGGTACTTGGCCTCCTGCCACTCCTCCTGCGGCACCACCAACAGCACCACCTCCAGCCCCCGCACCTTCGTGCGCAGCCATTGATGGATTTGAGGCTAAAACTCGGAGTGTATGAGGAGAAAGCTCACAGAAGATTGGTATATTTTGGGTTGTGCTTGAATGTGACAGAAAGGTTGAGGGGAACTGATCGTCAAGGAACAAGAAACTGGAGAAAGAAGGCCCAAGATGAAAAGAACTTATTTCTCTAGACTCATAAGACGAATATATCGGAGAATCAACAGGGGTTAAATCAGGATACACAGGGCATTTGTCAGAGTGCTTGGTAGTAGGAGTGTGCACTTCGGGAAGAGAGAACGTATCGATTGAAAGGGGGAGGGAGACAGATCTCTCAAGTATTCCTCTGACGTTCGACCATGTAGAATTAGGTTGATAGATGGTATGTGTCAGTGAAATGATTTGTTTAAGGGATCTTCTTGTTTTTAAAATATTTTCCGGATCAAAAGATGGCGAGGTCTTCTTGTTGTCCGGGTTCTTTCTGGTGTTCTTTCGGCTAAAATCCACTTTACTTATCGTGGAGTTGCCAAGTGAAAGATAAAAGTAGCCTTAGAAGTTTTTTCGATCTTTGTTCACTATCAAAGAAAGAAAGTGTCAATGTCATTCTTCTCAGGGAGAAGATTCGTTTCTTCGTCCCCAGTAGTGGCGCCAAAAAGATGTTGTTCTTGATTTTATACTTTAAGGCTCTAAAGTATACCGTCAAGGCATCTGAAAGGGTAGAGATAGTTAATGGGTAAAAAGATCAGTTTAATGGAAAGTGAGATCAAAGTTGGTTCCTTAACTATCTCTGTCTAGCTTCCCATTGTTCTTGGATGCTAATATCCCTTTCAATCACAACCCATGAGCGTTCAAGTTCTACCCGTGTATTTGTTGTTTGTAAGATGGTATTGAATAGGTTTAACGCAATGCTTGTCTGATTTGATAGACTGGGTTCTATATTAGGCTGTCTGGTAACTGGAACAGTCATGAAAGCTAAGGGTTTCCTTTTTGTAAGTCAAAATTATTTTTAAGGGTCGCAAATTTCTAGTTTGAATTAATAAAAATAAAACTTCCAAACTATGAATCAATAGTATAACAAAAATAAAGGTCGTTTCTAGTATCTTAGTCAAATTTAAAGGAGACGGTGCATGGAATGAAGAAAGAAAAAGAAACATGTAGTTGTATAACAAATGTGAGGCATCAATTAAAGGGGAATCTCATTTTATGATAATAGAAGAGAAAGAGATGATAACTTTGAAGAAGTATACAATTTCAGAGTTCTAAAACGTTCATAGGTCTTATATCCACTGATAGATGATATAGAGGAAAAACTGCAAACGGTTAGACAATCTGACTGTTTAATCACCACAATAGAAGTTGCATCATGAAAGCATTCATCGAAGGTATGAAATAAAAGATGAAATGACAGAGAAACGCATAACTCAGGCTTGACAAGATCTGGAATCTTCAATCTATATTGTATTAATTCTGGCAAAATGAAATTTTCTCTTTAGAATCCCATCCAGAAAAAGCCTCGTCTTAGTCTTGAAAAGTTATATTTAAACAAAACTACCAATCTTAAGACGGTTGGTGATTTCTTAATTCCTAGTGACTAACTATTTGCTAAAAAATAGATCAGAAACCATTTGCATGATCTTCTCCATTTTTTTGTTTTCTTGGAAGTAAAGATTTTCCAAATGATACTTTTACTTTGTTGATGACTCTCCTTCTTTTGATCCAATATATTCAATGCATCTCTCCAAGAACTGTGTAAAATTTCTGGGGGGTTTTGGAAGGTCTTTTGCTTCGAACAGATAAACCTTTCTCTGTATCTTGGAAAGACGGTATTCAACTCCTTTATCTGCAAACTTTATCGACTGCAGTTTTAAGTTGGGCTCAAATAACAACCTGTCTTATTAGGGTGACATCCATTTCTCTTAGCTGTGAAATTTGTATTTGAATTTCACTCAAATTTTCTCTAAAATTTAATTGATGTCTTACAATATTAATCTGTCCCGGAAGTCCTGTACAATTTCCCTTTCCAATGTTTAACGACCTTTTGTCTAAGAGATCAAAAACTTCTTTGCAGTCATCTTTGATTTCCTTGACTATTCTTTTGTTTTCTCTTATGTTGGTTTCCCATAGCTTGAGCATGATGTCGCCTATGATTTTCGTTGTGGCTGATATTTTCGTAGTTTTGGATGTCTCTTCACTTGCCGAATATATGATTTCCTTTTGGAGAGTAACCCTTGCTTCTTTGGCTTCTTTTTCCTTCAGGATAATATTATCAAAGGCATTATCTACTTCTTGAAAGTAACTCTGAATAATCTCTATCTTGGAAATCAATTTCTGTTGTTCAACTTCTATTTTTGAATGCACTTCCAGTGACTGGGCCTTGAAAGATTTTAGATCTATGACCTGACCTTCCATCAAATTCAACCTAGCCTGTAACTGTTCTGCATGCTCCTTTTGCTGAGCAACATGTACCCGACTTTCTTGTATCTTCTGGTTCATTTCGTCCAGGCTTGATTTGAGTAATTGAATTTCTAGCCTTTTGGCAGCCCTGGTCTGCTCCAAGATTTTACTCACCTCTTCTCTGATGTTCTCCTCAACATTCTTTAACTCATCTTGTACTCTTCTTTATCCTCATTCTCATGTTTCCCACGATAAAAAAGTTTGTTGTTTCCATGGCTCCCATGGAACCTTCTATCTCTGTAGCTAAATCCTCCTCCTCCAAATTATGTCCATCTATCAAGACTTTATGTTTTTTTACATTACTCCCCTCCTTCATATGCATCTCTTGTTTCAAGACGTCCTTCCTTTTTCTGCTGAAAAAAATAATTAGAAGGAGGAATCTCATCTATGGGGATAGAGTTGAGGTCATCAACAAATAGAGATCCTGTCTGTGGGAATCCAAAAGCGGACTGTAAGGGGGTTAAGGAAACTATGGGACTTCCTAGCTCTGTAGATCCTTTCCCTCCTATTTCCTTAGGCTTATTGACATAAACACTAGGTGATGAAGGGGAAGTAAGCTTACTGGACTTGGGAGGTCTCCCGGACCTTATCTCTTCTTCGGTCTCTGATTTTTTTGTCTTTAAGGTCTCTTTGTTTTGTGGGGGGCTTTCCGTATCCTGTGGAACTTTTTCAGGATTTTCCTTCTTCTGTGCTTCCTGTTCGAAGGCTGGGGGGACATTTTCTTGCTCCTGGGGGAGGGTGATTTTTTCTCCTTGCAGTACTTGGGGCAGACCACTTCGTCTATGCTTCTGAAAGGTCTAAAAGCTAGCTTGCAGGTCGGACGACAGTGTTTGTACTCATTCTAACACCTCTTTATAAGTCTTAGTCCCTTTGAACATGTCATCCCAAGGGGACTCCTCATGTTCATATGCTTTCATATTGTAGTGTATCAAGTGTTTGTTCACTAGTTGATAAGGGTCATGCCTTTTGTACTCAATGTTTAACAATTTGACTTTTTCAAGTGCTTATGCTTCCACCTTGGAATGGCCCAAGCTTTGTAATGAAAATTTCACGATGCGCACAAGGAAGATTGGCCAGGACTTCTTTTGAGTCGCCTTTATCTCTATTCTGATACCGCCTTTCACTATTTGGTGTGCTACTTCCCTACACACCAGTATGCTCGGGTGGAATTTTGGAAGCGCATGAGGTGGGATTGAGCACCCATAAACCCTGATGTAGGAGAAGCTTTCTTCAATGAACCAGTCTTCTATTGGCTTGAGGTTTTTTGAAATTGTTTCAGAAATGCGAGGAGGGTCACAGCCGAAAAACATTTTATGCATTGGTATTACCACGAAATTAAAAATTTTGTAAAATGAATTTGTTGTGTTTTCTTCCCACAGCTCAGAGTGATACTCGTGAATGGGTTCAATGCAGGTTATGTTCCAACTCCAATTCATCAGGGGGAATGGAGTCATAAAACAAATTGCGTCCATGATGTATGCTGACATGTAAAAGGCCACTGGTTGACCTCAGGATCTTGCAGCTTTGTAATCTGAAACCTCTTTGGCTATGTTATCAGATAAAATCTTCTCCCAGTTGAAACTATATCCTTCTAATGCTTCCTCTAAAAAGGGCACCCATTCTGCAGGGAAATGACAGGGATTATTTTTGCTGAAGAGTCTACATAGCATCATGGCTACATAAACCATGTACTCATTCAAATAAGCTGTGGCATAAATTCTGTGCGTATCGACCCTAAATTTTGATGGACATCTCCACCAGCCTTTGATTAAATCAGGGTAAGTTTGGTCTGCCTCAGTGCATTCCTTTGTCTGAAATTCAGCTATAAATTCGGCATTGTAAATTAATTTAGGATTGGGTGAGAGTTTGTACATAACCTGGATATGTCCAGGTCTGAATGAGACGATAATGACCGCTTGATCATTTAAAATGCTTCTCGTTGGAATATCAATCTTCTCTAAAGCCCAATTGATCATGTCGTTGTACGCCATGAGTCGTGGGCGTGCTGCAATCTTGTGAAGTTCTGATTCTGCTATGTCACGAAGGTGATTCTCAGAATCATTAGGGGAATTTTTTATCTCGTAGTCCAGATTTTCATAGATTTGTCTCCAGGATTTGATCAAATTGATAGCATGTGGTGTGGTGTCAGATATGACATCTCCCTCTGGGTTAGAAATCTCAGTTGTATCTTCACTCTTCTTGGGTCCCTTCTTTGGTGCCATAACTTTTGTATTTGAAAGAAAACCTGTCATGGAAGAGAGGTGTATAAGATCGGCTAGATGCGACTTACCCCTTATAGAAAGAACGAGAATAAGGTTCAAAACACAGACCTTTAATTTTCCTTTAACTCATTTTATGGTGAAAGTACTGACGCAGCTGCCAAGAATTTAATACCTTTAATGCAGAGAATATTTCTGAGATATGCATTTGTGTCACATAAATCACCAGCTATCCGTTATTAATATGGTCGTATTTCGGCGATTCTAAAATCAAAATTCGAAAGATCTTGTTCAACGAAACCCGAAAAATGAAAATACCTAAGAAGTTTAATTACCATTAAATGTGTTTTTAAAACGAAGTTAGTTCATTTTAAACATTGATTTTGAGTCGAGATTTCACGTTTCGGGGTTTTGGAGATCTTGCTTACACGAGGTATGTCGCCACTAAACCCCGAATCTCGAAATCGCAATGGGATTAGTTTAGGCCTTAGCTTTGGTATTGAGTCGGGACTTCGCGTTTCGGGGTTTCGGGGATCTCGCTTACCTCGTATGTCGCCACTAAACCTCGAATCCCGAAATCACGATGGGATTAGTTTAGGCCTTAGCTTTGGTATTAGTAATTTAATTAATCAGGATCAAGAACTAACTTCCATTTTTTTCGAGAAATCGGGGATCAGTATTTCGCGGTTCAAAATGTATTGAAAACATGTTGTTCTGAGTGAACCCGAATCCCGAAAGGTTAAAAGATTGTTAATTAACTCCTTTAGGGTTTTAATTTATCGTGATTAAAATTACTTTATAGAACGTGTGTCGAGACTTTAAAAACACTTGAGCTTTTTGCCTTTTATTATTAAAACATAAATCCATTTCGGGATTTTGATACCGGGCTTTTGGGACTGATAGCAAGGATTATACCTTATGAAAAGCCAAATCCTGAAAAAGAAAAGTTTTAGTCTTAGAGATAAAAACTTTAAGACCTGGTTTCAACAACAAGCACGAGGAATAAATGCAAACTCAGATCACTCTTCAACCAATTTACAAGAGTTTATGCTATTAAGGATTGATGGGATTTATGTGTGCACGCAGAGTAGTACAGAGCATGAAGAAGTCAAACATTCAATCTCTTACAACAAATTAAGTTGCACTGAGCTAATGGCCCCCAGCTAGCATTTAACATATTCAAAAAAAGAGTTTATGAATTGTTGCCATGAGCACACACACAATGAAACACTAGATGGAGTTTAGTCAATTGATTCCCAACAACAATGCAATGATTTGGAGTTGTCCAATCAAACAAGGCTATAGGATAGATTAGATCAATTTTTATTTTTATATTTTTATATTTTCATTCGAAGAGTAGTATGCACAATATACAAATTATATCCGTGATAAACACTTAAAAAACAAAAATTATGGTTACATAAATGTTGATTATAAGTGAGAGAGAGCTTAATTTTTCTCATGATTAGCAATCCTATGACGAAAATAAACTAGAAAATATGTCATTTACAATTGTTAAAACGAACTCTTTTAGCTTCTAATTAGTGCAACTTGTGGTTGATTGTAAGCTGCAATTCTTAAAAAGATGTTTTAACGTGGCAGTTAAGTGAAATAACATAATGTGTTAAGTATGCAAGTATTATGAATTGAAAGTATTATGAATTGAGACCACTGACATGATAGATGGATGAATGGAGAGTAGTAGGAGGCATGAAGGGTGTGGAATCTGCACATGTAAATAATGGTTAATGGTTAAGAACATGTGTTTCCTCCTAAGAGGTCACAAGTTCAAATCTAGGGGGGGTAGGGTATGTATACCTCTATGAACTTTACCTGTCAAATCGTGGATAATCAATGTACATATTCAATAAAGACAATAATTAAATTTTCAAAATAATTACATAGAGTTATAATATATTTTTGGATTTTTTTTATATATTTTTATATTTTATTTTTCTTCACAAATATCTTTAATCCATATAAAAATGGTTTCATCGTGACTCTAAACCAATCAAAAATTAAAAAAAAATAATTTAAAAATAATTTATTTATTTATTTTATTTTTCTTTAATATAAAATATATTAAAAATATTAAAAATACTTTACAAACACAATAAAATAAATTAATAGAAAGTCAAATAAATTCAACTTCACTTCAAAAATTAAAAAATTTCATTTAAAAATACCTTCTTTTTTTTTAATTCCATTTAATATAAAATATACTTAAAACATTTTTAAAACTTTACAAATATAATCCAATGTAAATGAATTACAAATATAATCCAATGTAAATTTCATTTAATATAAAATATATTTAAAACATTTAAAAAACTTTACAAATATAGTCAAATACAATCTACTTCGAAGCTATTACAATATATCCCTAAGGTATAATAAAATTATGTATATAATCATGAAATTTTGGATTATTTAAAAACTTACGGGATATTCTTGTATGCCCACGTGTTTATGATTTATTACTATGGAGGATTTCTTTACATTTTTGCAAGACATTATTGCTATTTTTTTATAATCAAATCATATTAAAAATTGTAAAGTTTATTACTTAAAGTTTAATGGTTAAGAATATGTGTTTCCTCTTAAGAAGTTACAAGTTCAAATCTAAAGGGGGTAGGGTATGTATACCTCCGTAGATTTTACCAATCAAATCGCTAGGCAGAGAAGGTATCATACACCAATTTGGTGTCTAGCTTGGTCGTGACCTTAAAAATAGAGAATTATAAGGATGTAGTCAATAATAGGAGGATACACTAGCAATAGTAAAAGAAGAATTAAATAATAAATCACAAATTGATACAACTTACCTCATAGAAGCAAAGAGGCTAGGAAAAATAATTGATCACAAAGATAGGTTGATCTGTGTCAAAGTAAGTTGTAATGACCATAAATATAGCATTCTTAGTAAATCTCCAAGCTTAAAAGGGTCAGGAATATTTATAAATGAAGACCTCATTCACGAAGACCAAGTTGAATTAAGGAAGGAAGTTCAAAAGGTAAAAGAAGCCAGGAAAGAAGGAAAATGGGCAATAATTAGAAATCGAAAAGCTATTGTTAGGGATAGAGACCAAAAGGATAATAATAAATAGGAATTTGGGACACTCAGAATCCTTTTTTGGAACTGTCGTGGCTTTCCATGGCGCAAAGGTCCTATGATAAGTTGGATCCCGAGTGATATTGATATTATTTATCTAGTTGAAACTTGGGAGCATGAGGAGTCTAAGGTTCCTAACATAGAAGGATTTGTCTTATGATAGGCATGGAACAAAAAATCCCACCGTAGAGGGATAGGAGACATAGCTTGTTATATTAGAAAGAGCATTTCGCCTCACATTCAACCTCATAAGATTGACCCTCTCAATCAGTACATTTGGATAACAATTTCAGACACCAATGCTAAGAAGATGTATATAGCAATTTGCTATTTTGCACCTATTAATTCTACTTTTTATAAGAAAAAAAATGTAGATAACAATTGTCCCTATCATAATTTAGAACAAGATATTTTTCTATTTTTTATAAGAAAAAAAATCTAGATAACAATTGTCCCTATAATAATTTAGAACAAGATATTTATAGTGTTAAGTGGGTTATTCAAATCATGGGAATTATTGGTCAGTTGGGACTAATACTCATGGATATGGGTCATAGATTAATGACTTACTCTATGTAGTTAATCCTGAAAATGATATCTAATATGTTTCACTGTGGAAGCCCCTCTATGCTTAAACAATAAGAGTGAAGGGAGCTCTAACTGGATAGTTCATAAGGCACAATACTTGCTAAGGTTTTGAAAATGGGGTAGCAAGCTAAGTGGGCTTCACTGTGGGGACAACTCCACAGTTAAGCGCGCTTGAGCTAGAGGCGTCTTGGGATGGGTAACCACCTAGGAAGTTCTGGTTACCAGGTGCAAGCCCCGGAAGTGATGATTGATGCTATGTGATTCATTTTTCATTGGTTTCAATTCCACTTCTTCACCCTTGTGAGCATCACCCAATGCAATGAGTGTTAAGTGGGTTATTCAAATCATGAGAATTATTGGTCAGTTGCGACTAATACTCATGGATATGGGTCCCCTCTATGCTTAAACAATAAGAGTGAAGGGAGCTCTAACTGGATAGTTCATAAGGCACAATACTTGCAAAGGTTTTGCAAATGGGGTGGCAAGCTAAGTGGGCTTGACTGTGGGGAAAACTCCACAGTTAAGCGTGCTTGAGCTAGAGGCGTCTTGGGATGGGTGACCACCCAGGAAGTCTTGGTTACTGGGTGCAAGCCCCAGAAGTGATGATTGATGCTATGCGATTCATTTTTTGTTGGCTTCAATTCCACTTCTTCACCCCTGTGAGTATCACCCGATGCAATGAGTGTTAAGTGGGCTATTCAAATCATGAGAATTATTGGTCAGTTGTGACTAATACTCATGGATATGGGTCATAGATTAATGACTTACTTTACGCAGTTAATCCCGAAAATGATATCTAATATGTTTCACTGCGGAAGCCCCTCTATGATTAAGATATTTATAGTTTGAAAAATGAAGGTAATATCCTCCTACTAGGAGACTTTAATGCTAGGAATGCAACTAAACAAGCTACTCTTTTAAGTATTGATTCCAAGTATGGATGTGACACCACGTGTCATGCTGCCACTAGTGTCATCTCCCTACAACCACATGTTGTACCCTAAGCCTGCTGTGTCAGCATCCGTACGGTGCCACATGTCAAAATCCATACTGTGTCAATTAATCCTGAAAAGGCCAAAAATGAGTGACACGTATCACCTCCTAGTGTTTCCACGTGTCCATGTTGATGTCATGCTAACATCACTGCCACATCATGCTGACATACTTCTGAAATCAACAGTACGGCCTCTAATTGTTGACTCTGACTTTTTTTGCATGTTTGGGAAATCGATCAGAACATGATAACTTTCGCATACAGTGTCCTTTTTCAGAAAAACAAGATATGGCTGGAATCGACGCGACGAGCCCGAAGCAATGGCGTTAGGTTCATCTAATTCCAAGAAATATGATTTTTAGGCCTTCCTGGATCCATTTTGGATCATGCCTCCCCACTAAGACTTTCTGGTCCTCCAAAAGGATATTAACCAATCATCAAGTGTGGGATAGGCCTCCCCACTTGTCCTTTGTCTTTAAAATTTGTCCTGTGCACCTGTCGCATCATAATCAATTGCATAATAACCATGAAAAATGAAATCATATTGTTAGCCACTTGAACTCGTTCACATCTTACTGAATCCACTACCATTCATGTAGAAACCATTAGCAGGGATAACATCATAAATATGATTACAAATGAACTAATATGTTTGATGTGCTTGCACGACATTAACTTATCTTGAAGCAAAGTATGATTGAATTCCCATCCTACAACCATCTCATGTTCATGCTTAAGATCAATTGCTTTACTTGGCACAACTATAGGTGTATTGCTTGCATAAGCTACCTTCTTTAATTGTTCCATTGTAGGAAGAGATTGATTTGCTATTATGTGATGAGCAAGTACAACATATTCATTTCCTTCTTTATTTAAGTGATATTGATTATGTTCCTTGTAGAAGATTTCTTTGCGATCATATAAATAAGGGCTTCCTAAGACCATTCCCCATGTTTCTAGTGGCACCACATCACATGTTACTTCATTCACATACTTAGATGTAATTGCAAATTTTATGATATATTGCTTTGTTATGGGAAATTTGTGATCTTTGCTTATCCAATTAAGTGAGTAAGGCTTATGATGCTTCTTAGTGTTTAATCCCAATTTCTTATCCACTTCCTCTAAAATAAAGTTAGATTGAGATCCACTATCTATCAATGTGTCGATCTTAGTATGTTTCATTATGACCCTTATATGAAACAATTTACTTCTAGAATCATATCTATCACCAATTTTACCTGACAAACCAATTGTTGTGATCTTAGTCTCATCACCTGAATCATACCCCAAGTTTCTTGGTCGTGTTGTTGTTGCAACTGTTCGCCTCCCTTTCCTCTCTTTGAACCACTTCGGTCTCTTCTATGGGTGCAATTTCCAGCAATGCTCATCATCGTGCCCTTATTTCTTCCAATGATTGCAAGAAAACTTCTCTTCCTTTACTGTTGTTGAATTTGCTTTCTTCCCATTCCCTTTTCCTTTGCCATCTTTCTTTGAAGATGATTCCCCTGATACACTAACTCAAGTTTTCTCTGATTCAATATGCGTTGCTTGAACATAAACCTCATCAATATTAGTAGGTCCAAACATAAACACAGTATTACGAATATAAGCAGGCAAACCTCCTATATACTTCATAAGATTTTCTTGTGTAGTTAATGGAACATCTAACATCAAAGCCATCTTACGAAATTCATTTGTGTATTCCTGCACTGACTGTCCTTTCCTTAAATTAAGACTTTTCCATTCAATTAAAGTCTTTTCCTTATACCCCAAAGGATAGAACTTTTTTCTAAGGGCGGAAATAAAATCATGCCATGATGGAAAAATCTTACCAACTTGTTGAGTTCTATGTTGCATCTTACTTTGCCACCAGATGAGAGTTGTGCCTTCAAGATGAAGTGATGACAATCTGATTGTGGTTGCCTCATCTTTGATTTGTTGCACATTACAATATACCTCCATCTGTCTAACCCGGTCATCAAGTATCTCGGCATTAACTTCTCCATCATACATAGGAAAAACAAATTTCACATCAAGTTTAACTACTGGCATATCAGGCTTATGTTTATGAGAATGTTTTCTTGCAGTATAATTTGAACTTGTACTTGAAGAAGAAGAGGATGATGGAGATGAAGGAGGTGAAGGAGGAGTTTTAGGAGGTTCCTCTCCTTCTTCACTTTTGGATTTCTTTGAATATTCTCCTTGAATCGATCTCTTATGTTCCAAGTAATCATCATACAATACTTTTATCATCTCCGACATGGCAAAGAAAGTTCTTTGAAACTCTCTTTCATTTTGAAAAACACCTTCTTATGATGCCATCTTCTCACTTTGAGATGTCCTATTTCTTGATCCAATCTTTGGATCTCCTTCTACAAGCTCACCTTCACCGTGAATTAGATTTTGCCTGGTAATCATGCAAACTCAAACAACCAAATGTCAACCTTCTCTGATGCCACTTGATCTGAAAATGATCTTTTAAAGACTTGGTTGAGTTTTCAGCATGTGTTAAATTACCATTTAGAAACTTAAATGAGGAAGGAGACTTAATGAAATAATGATGCAGCCATCATAACGAATTCATATCAGAAAGTAAACATAAGGAACAACAAACCATAACAACAAGATTGTTAACGGAGTTCGGGAAGGTTACCTACGTCTCCGTGCCTTTGTCTCAGTGGGGGAGGCTTTCTTATTTATCTTCAATGCTGCAACATTACATCAGAAGTATCTCAAAAAGATTAAAAACTAGTATGGTTGTGTTCTTCTCGACCTCAAGAATCCAACACAACTGACGACACTGAAAAAGGTTGAGCGTAGCTCTTGTAAATGGCCTCCAAAGTTTGCTTCCTCAATGGCTTCCATGCATAAAAATGGATTGATCTTCATTATTTATTCATCATTTTGTTGTCTATAAACTTTTTTCATGTTGTCAAAAACCTCTGGTTTATATAGGATTTTATTTGGGGTTCTCCTCCCAACTTCCCCCCAAGATCTGGCCTCAAAAAGGGCTCCAGATCCCCCCAAAATGGGCAAAATCCTCCAAAATCAGCATAAAAATCCAAAACAATCATACAATATAGTTGAAAACCCAAAAAATGGAAAATATATGGCACGCACCCCCTAGTCCTTAGGCCCTTGGTTGTATGATAACCATGTGGCCAGGAGCTAGAGTGACAGACGCTAGTCTTTAGCCCTTGGACTTTGGTGTTAGGTCATGTGGATAACCCCTGGGGTCGACGCATATGCTGTTAGGCCTGGGTCTAGCGCCTTGGTCGGTGGGATAGCCCTGTCGAACAGGCACTACCCCCCCATCCTCTGTCCATATCAATTCAAATACTAAAATGTAGGGAAGTTATAACAAGTCTCACGGTAGCCCGGTCGGTCCACCGGTTGTTGTTAGTCCGTTGGTCGGAGGTCCAACCGCCGAAGGTGAAATTTTTTTGATCCAGCCATCATTGGCCAAATATGGGATTCCACGTGGTGCCCTCTGATTAGGCCATGTGTCACACTATGATTGGACCATGCAGTCCATTCACCAACACAGTCAGCTACCCAGTCAACGCCACGTCACTGTCCTGTCAGCCTGCACAGTAAGCATGTACGCCACGTGTCGATCTGTCATCCTGCCATGTCACTAACGTACCTACCACATGTCATGTTGTCATTGGTTTCATGTTCATACAGCCATGTGTCGTTCCCTAACCCTGCCACATGTCAGCATTCGTATGGTGCCACGTGTCAACAACTGTACCATGCCAACTCAGGCTGAAAACACTAAAAATGAGTGACATGTGTCACCTCCTGGTGTTGCCACGTGTCCCTGCTGACTTCATGCTGACATCACTACCATGTAATGCTGATGTACTGTTGACGTCAGCAATACGACCCCTGACTATTGACTTTGACTTTTTTTTCCTATTTGGGAAATCGATCAGAACGTGATAACTTTCGAATATGGTGTCCATTTTTGAAAAAAAAAATATATATGGCTGGAATCAGCATGACGAGCCCGACACAATGGAAATTTTTTCATCCAATTCTAAGAACTTTGATTTTTAGGCCTTCCTGGATCCATTTTGGATCATCGTTTCTCAAAGAAAAAAAAATGTGTTGATGATGCTTGTCCTGGAAAAAGCACTAGACAAGTAGAAAATGCATAACTCAAGCATGCTGATAAATTACATCAAAGTTACTCCAGTATGCCTCCAAACGCAGTAGGTCTGGACTGAAGAATGTTAGTTCTTTGATCAACTATACCACCAAACTCAGCGTCACAAGCACGGCGAATAACTTGCAAAATCAGATCACTCTTCAACTAGTTGACAAGAGTTTATGTTATTAAGGATTGATGGGATTTATGTGTGCACGCAGAGTAGTACAGAGCATGAAGAAGTTGAACATTCAATATCTTACAACAAACTGAGTTGCACTGAGCTAATAGCTCCCAGATAGAATTTAACATATTCCAAAAAAGAGTTTATGAATTGTTGCCATGAGCGCACACACAATGAAACACTAGATGAAGTTTAGTCAATTGATTCCCAACAACAATGCATTGATTTGGAGTTGTCCAATCAAACAAGGCCATAGGATAGATTATGATCAATTTTTATTTTTTATTTTTTATATTTACTTTCGGAGAGTAGTATGCACAATATACAAATTATATATGTGATAAACACTTAAAAAACAAAAATTATGGTTACATAAATGTTGATTATAAGTGAGAGAGAGCTTTATCTTTCTCGTGATTAACAATCCTATGATGAAAATAAACTAGAAAATAGGTAATTTAAAATTGTTAAAACGAATTGTTTTAGCTTCTAATTAGTGTAACATTTGTTTGATTGTAAGCCGCAATTCTTAAAAAGATGTTTTAACGCAGCACTTAAGTGAAATAATATAATGTGTTAAGTATGTGAGTATTATGAATTGATACCACTGACATGATAGATGGATGAATGGAGAGTAGTAGGAGGCATGAAGGGTGTGGAGTCTGCACATGTAAGTAATGGTTAATGGTTAAGAACATGTGTTTCCTCCTAAGAGGTCACAAGTTCAAATCCAGAGAGGGGTAGGGTATGCATACCTCCGTAGCAAAGAAGCTAGGAAAAATAATTGATCACAAAGATAGGCTGATCTGTGTCAAATTAAGTTGTAATGACCATAAATATAGCATACTTAGTAAATATCTGAGCTTAAAAGGGTTAGGAATATTTATAAATGAAGACCTCATTCCCGAAGACCAAGTTGAATTAATGAAGGAAGTTCAAAAGGTAAAAAAAACCAGAAAAGAAGGAAAATGGGTAATAATTAGAAATTGAAAAGCTATTGTTAGGGATAGGTACAAGAAGGATAATAATAAATAGGAATTTGGGACACTCGAGATCCTTTTTTGGAACTGTCATGGCTTTCCATGGCGCAAAGGTCTTATGATAAGTTGGATCCCGAGTGATATTGATATTATTTGTCTAGTTGAAACTTGGGAGCATGAGGAGTCTAAGGTTCCTAACATAGAAGGATTTGTCTTCTGGTGGGCATGGAACAAAAAATCCCACCGTAGAGGGATAGGAGGCATAGCTTGTTATATTAGAAAGAGCATTTCTCCTCACATTCAACTTCGTAAGATTGACCCTCTCAATCAATACATTTGGATAGAAATTTTAGACACCAATGCTAAGAAGATGTATATAGCAATTTGCTATTTTGCACCTATAATTCTACTTTTTATAAGAAAAACAATCTAGATAACAATTGTCCCTATAATAATTTAGAACAATATATTTATAGTTTGAAAAATGAAGGTAATATCCTCCTGCTAGGAGACTTTAATGTTAGGAATGCAACTAAACAAGTTACTCTTTTAAGTACTGATTCCAACCATAATCCTTTATGTCTAGATGAGGACCTTGTTTTATCTAATAGCTACAAAAAAAGCTTTGAAGACCTAATTGAGAATTTGTTTGGTACTGAGTTGGTCAAGCTATGCAACTCTCAAGACCTAATAATTTGCAATGGAGTAATGAAGTGGTCGAACTCCGACCAAATGACTTGTATTCATGGGCTAGGTAGTAGTCTCGTAGATTGTGTGATATATGATATCCCCATTTCCAACCAAATAACAACTTTTGACCTTTTAAATGACCATGAGCCTGACTCTGATCATAAACATCTAACCCTAACTCTAAACTTTTCCATGCACAAGAGCGCCATTGAAGAGAATTTTGATAGTCAAAGGAATTTGTGCTTTGACAAAAGTAAAGTTGACATTTTCTTAAAGGATTTAAATAGTAAATTAAATCTCCTAACTTATAAGGATAACATTGAAGAACTCTATCATAATTTTAAAACTACCCTTTCCACTTCTATTAACAAGTTCTCTTTCGAGGTGTCCTATAAAAATAATAATAGAACGACCAACCCTTGGTATGATAAAGAATGTAAAATTGCTAGGAAAACCATTAGGGATGCTTCTAATGAGTCATTAAAACTCGATAAGATCAATACGTACAAATCCTTAATTAAAAGGAAAAAAAGGTACTATATCAATAAAAGGCAAGAACAACTTTCACAACTATATAAGTTGGATCCTAAGAAGTTCTAGAGCCAAATTCTAAACTGCAATACTAGAGAAAATAATAGGATTCCCTTAAGGGACTGGAATTCCTACCTTAAAAGTCTTTATGAGTTCCCTAATGCCATGGAAACCATTCCCATTGTCCCTACAAAGTAAGACATTTTTTCTTTAGATGACATAGAGTTCGGGGTTAAGCGGCTTGCAAATGGGAAAGCTAAGGACATTGAAGGCTACCAAGATGAAATTTTTAAAATAGGAGGGCCTATCCTTATCCCTCACATACACAAGATATTCAATTTAGCAGTCAATCAGGGCTTCCCTAAACCCTAAATGCAAAGCCTCATTGTTCCTATTTTTTAAAATGGGGATAGAAACATTCCCTCTAATTATATGACCATTATGATTAGCCTGATTTTAGTCAATCTTTATGGAATCATTTTGGAAAAGAAGATTATCCTTTGGCTAGAAAGTCATGGTAAAAGAGATAAAGGTCAGGCCAGGTTTAGAAGATATATTTTTATGAGATTGTTGATTAATTGAGTTGGTTTTCATTGATGTCAACCCTTGAAGAAAGTCTGGTAGCGAATTCTGGTAGCACAAAGGTTTGAGTAATGGACCTAAGTTTTTTTAATGTATAGTGCTATGAGTTTCAATATATATGAAGGTAAGACTATTATAGATGGATAGTACATGTCATGTCATTTCTGGTGGTATGTGGAATGTCACATAACTCTTCACGGTTAGAGAATTATGGCCATGTGAAGTTGGAGAACCCTCATGAGTCATCTAGAAGCCCCAAAAGGTCAACGTAGTCAAAGTGGTTTCAAAGAAGAAACTATTTAAATAATAAAGTGAAGTGATGAGCGTACTATAAGTCAAAGTGGATACAAAAGAAATTATTTAAATAATAAATTTAATGAAGAAATTACTAAGTGGTTAGAAGTGGGTTAGCCCTAAAATAAGGAAAATGGTTTAAGATGGTTAGAAGGTAACCCATTGAGGAAGCTACATAAAAGTATAATAAATTATTTAAATAATAAAGTGAAGTGATGAGTGTACTATAAGTCAAATTGGATACAAAAGAAATTATTTAAATAATAAAGTTAATGAAGAAATTACTAAGTGGACAAGTGGTTAGAAGTGGGTTAGCCCTAAAATAAGGAAAATGGTTTAAGATGGTTAGAAGGTAACCCCTTGAGGAAGCTACATAAAAGTATAAATAAGAGGCAATGGTCTCTCATTTTAATCACACTTGAGCATATTGAATATCTACAAGTGATTGAGGTAACCAAAGGATATCTAAGGCACATTTTAGAGGGAAGGTGAAGTAAAGAAGGCCAAAATTCAAGGGAGGATAAATTATTTTGATGATACTTTCTAAGGTATGTTATTTACAGGTCATCTCACCATTTTTGAAATAACCCTTTTTCTAGAATGATTCAGACTATGAAATCTGGAGTTTGTTGAGGTAACATATCCAAGTAGTTGTGATAAACATTTCAGCTTGTGGGTCGTTGTATTTTTGGAGTTACACTCCGTGGAAAATAGGGTTTGTGGCTAGTCCTGAAATTTGTCTAAAACAGGTGTTTCAGGTAAAAACGTCATAAATTATTCATAACATATCCAAATTTATTACGACCAAATCTATTGGTTAGAGTACAGTCTGTAGTATTATGTGTACCATTTTCCGATCCATACAACAAATATTTCGTGAGGGGCGCGCTCTACAAATTATTTCTCTAGAAGAATACATAATTCAACAAGGTATGCCATTTTTTCTATAACTCCTTTTCTGAGAGGTTCCAATTAGTGAAACCTAGAGGAATTGCATAAAAGACACTGAAGAACATTGCATTCTATTTTCAGATCTTTATTCATTACAGGTACATAATTATGATTATTTCAAGTTAGGGTTGTTGACTAATTCAAAATTAGTCATGTGAAACTAAAGTAAAGTTTGATGAAAATGCTAGTCTCTTGTTGTTAAAGTCAAGAAAGGTTTGCAGGTATGTGATTATATAAACCAGGTCTATTATAGAGTTACAAATCAAATTTGGATGATGAAATTGATGAGGACTTTTGGTTGAGGCACATGTTGGGTACATGGTTGAGACAAGTAGTTGATGAGTTGCCACATACATGAGGTGTATAGTTGATGATGTTGGTGTATCTGGATGAATCATAGTTTATGTGTATTTGATGCATGATCGGTATATATTTGGTGCATGCTTGATGCACTCATTGATGGTACATGTGTAAGTACAGGTTGGTGCATGGTTGATGCACTTGTTTATGGTACAGGTTGATTACAGATTGTTTGGTACAGGTTGTTACAGGTTGTTTGGTGCAGGTTGATTGGTATAGGTTTACAACAGTATATCTCACAGTGATAATGTGGCAGTGATTCCATCATTCTACTTCTACAACAAAGTGGTTGGACGGGGCAAGGACGGGTGGTTGTAGCCACCTTTTGGTTGTAGATGGAGAACATAGAAGGTTGTAGCCTCCTTCTGGTTGTAGCCAAATAATTGGGGAGTTGGAGCTTCCCTTAGGTTGTAGCCTGAGAAACTAGGGGGTTGGAGCCTCCTTCCAGTTGCAGCTGGAAAATAAAGGAAGTTGGTGCTTCCATTGAATGTAATTCTTAAAGACATATAAGAACAAGTATTATGTGGTTTTCTCCCGCTTTGGGTTTCCACGTAAAAACACTGGTGTACTGTGTATGTGTGTGATTGCTCATTTGTTCATTGTTTATTTACTCTGCAAATATTAGATGATAATGATACATTGATATAACACTTGCATTTTATGGTTAAAAAAGATTATATTGCTCTATTATTGATTCACCCCCCTCTTAGTAATCCAACAATTGGAATCAGAGTAGGTTCCTTCAGGAAACAGTTTAACCACTGGAAGGAGATCATGGATTATTCTGAGAATGGATTATCATTATTCAATGGTCATAATGGTTTAAAGCAAGGTTGTTGGGAGCATGGAGCAGGAGCGGGGAGCGGGAGCTAACGTTTACCTAACAACACATTAGACCAAGTAGATCTTAACTAACTCCTAAGTGTCTAAATATCCTAACATCCCCCCTTAAGAACAACTTGGGATAGGATTGAAGGATTTAAAATA
>JZKD02S0127960.1:856130-875203 GCA_000966675.3 Picea glauca
TCAAAATGGCCCTGGAAGTTAAAACCTGCTAAAAATAGTAAATTGCCAAAATTGCCAGAAAACTGTTTTGAGCCAGTCGGAAAAGGTGGGTGGCCACCGATATCCACCTAGATCAGGGGGGTAAAATGCGAAGGAATGGGTTAAAAACCGACTTACCCTAATTTTGGACTGCAAATGCGTCCGTGTTTAAATGGAAACCAAATCTGGACGACAAGGATTCGCGTGCCCGAATCAACGACGCACATAAGATTCCAGAGCCCCCTTGAGTTTCTACCTTTAAGTGGAGGGGGGGGGTCCAGAATCAAGGGCACACCTCTTCAATGGCTACGATCGAAGCACCCAGATCAATGACGCGCAGAGTGATTCTGGACCCCCCCCACCTTTCTACCTTTAAGTGGAGGGGGGGGGTCTGAAATCGAGGATGCATCTCTTCGACGGTTGTGATTTGAGCACCTAGATCAACGACACACATGCAATCCAGACACCCTCTATCTTTCTATGTTTAATCAACATGGGCCCCCCTTCCTTGTCATGACATCTTTCCATCTGTCCTCCACCTGACCACGCGATGAGGCTCGCTCCCTTTAGCCCCACCCTCATCCTCCGACATCTGTTCAACTCCCCTCTTTTGGTCTGTGTGGTCCCTTTTCCATATCATCATCCACTCACCACCTACCATGTGTCCCATTCCCCTTCTGCTTATTTCCTCCTACATATGTCTTCCCCCGTAACCTTTCTCACATCTCATCACTTCATATCACCCTCATAGTTTTAGTGTCACCACTCCCATTATGCACCCCATCCTTCGCGCTACCCTCCATGCCTATTCATCAGGCCATTCAGCCAATTTAGGTGGAATCATGAAGGATCTTCCACATCACAAAAGTGTCGAGTTGGACGGGCCATCCTCAATCCCAATGAAACAGTTATTGAAGTAGTTGGTGGTGGTTGGACATCACCTCCGCCTTAATGGGAAAGTCTGGCAACAAATTAAAGGCATGTCGATTCGCCTACGAAACCGTCAGGAGTTCGACTGCATCTACCGTAGTTGTACGATCATTCAGAGAAAACAACCGTAGATCAAAAGCCATGCAGATGCAATGTGTTTAATGCAGCGTCTCGATTTTGTTGTTGTTGTTTTCTTGAGTATATGAAGGCATTTTCGTCATTTTGGTATCTATCGATGGTTGAGCGGAGCTCCCGATTGTAAATCTTTAACGAAGCACTGATACTCTGGTTATGTATATACTTCTGAGACTTCTTGCCTTATGAATGCCAGTTTCTTTTACATCTTTGTTATACTGTGTTAGAACATCTCGGAATTGGAGGGTCCAGTCGAGTTGTAGTTGTTATAGGATGATGTTGGATAGGATCACTGTAGCAGTTACATTGCTGTAATCAGTCCTTGTGTTTTTCTTAGCGCTGAGTGACTTGGAATTGGAGGATCCAGTCAAGTCCCCTTTTCAGTTTCTTGAGACCTTGAACCAAGAGGATCTTGCATTCAGAGTCTTTCTTCTGCAAACCGCTGAAAGCCTGTTGCCCAAAGTTGTTTGTTCACCTTCCTTTCCAAGTCTTCCACCTACTCATCTTTTAGTCAACCCACTGGCTGAAGTTAAATCAAGACCCCCTTTGTCTGATACATGCTAGACCTAGTCCCTAAGTTAGGGTGATATCTCCTCGAGCCTTTATCTCCATTTGATCATCCCTTTATAAGAAAATCATGACATTAAACTGATGGGTGTCGGGCTCTGCTCCTGCAAGCAATCCAGGAGTGACTTCCGACGCTAACATTTCTGGTGCCATTGCCGAGGATGAAGTTGAATATTTTCCCCGGGATTGAACGATAATGAGCAGTTGATTCTGTAGGTGCATCAGATATCAGAACTATTGAGATTTCTACTGTGCACCTGGCGACTTCATTGTGACGACTCCACTAGAGCAAACCCGCTATTTTAATTGTGGATTCCAAAGGCAGACATATGCGGTCACATCCACAACTTCCCCTAGCTACACCTGTAACTGATCCAGAGGTGGTTCTCAGAAAAGGAAAGGCCCCTGAAGAAGAATCTTCCACCGCCGAAACAGGTATTTCCCCACCTCCTTCTATAAGAACTCCATTTTATCTTCCTCAGTTTCTTGATAGACCTCCTTCAGAGGTTTCCCGTTTCCTGAATTTTGGGAGTGTTCTTGCTGATTTTTCCCCTCCTGGTTTGAGATTGGAGGGAGAAACCCTTGTCACTCCCCTCTCCTATGAAGTTGTTCCTTGGCATAGACCAGGGACTATAGAATATTTCCCCACTCCTGCACAAAGAGGAGCACCTGCTGACTTGAGTTCGTTAGCCTTCTCCTTAAATCTTCTCTTGTTTCCCACTCCACTTCGAGACTCATTCCCAGTAGCCCCTTCGCGAACTCCTTCTCCTCCAAGTTCTCCTCCACCTAATATTCCCATGGTTGGCACTAATCCCCCTCTGAATAGAATGGACACAATAGTCGTTTCTAGATATTCTCCTTTAATCTTACCCCATCCTATGAATCCTCTCTCTGTTGGAGACTATTTTAAATACATGCCCAAGTTCACTGGAGAAGGGGACGTAACTACATAAGAGCACTTGGCTGCTTTCTACAGTTATGCAGACAACCTAAACATTGAAAATGAAGATGTCTGGATGAGAGTCTTTGTCCAGAGCTTGGATGGTGAGGTGAGGAAATGGTTCAGGGGACTGGCCCCCGGATCTATTGTTGGAATTGAAGCCCTGGATGGTGTTTTCCTGAGGCAGTGGGGAGATAGGAAGGATTTCATGTATTACATGACAGAGTTTGTGTCTCTGAAGAAAATGGAAAGAGAATCTGTCTCTGACTTCTCCAAAAGATTCAATAAGATGTATAACAAGATTCCTGCAGAGATAAAGCCCTCAGAAGACTCTGCCCAAATTTCCTATGCAGGTGCATTCAACCCTGATTTATGTCTTCTATTGAGAGAAAGAAGAGCCACCTCCTTAGCTCAAATGCAAGATGTGTCCATAGAAGTAGAATCCAACATATTAGCAACTGAAACACTAAGGAACAAGGTCGATGCAGACAGAAGAAAGGGAAAGTCCAAAGCCTCAACTTCTGGCCCATCATTACCCCACCCTCAAGTGGATGAACTGACCAAGATGATGAAGTTTTTGTCTGAAGAGATGGAGAGACTGAAGGTGGAAAGGAAGCAACTGAACAAGGGCCCTCAGAGCACTGAAGTCAAAGGGTGTTTCAAGAGGCCAAACAATATTTCTCTCCCGACTATGCACAGAGAAAGGAGAAGAGACAGAGAAGACCAAAGAATTCAGGCCCCCTTACAGAACAATTTTGTGGTCGAAGATGAAGAAGGGGAAACAGATGAGCTTGAGCCTAAGATCCATTGCCTCAAAGAGACTCCCCCTTTTCCTCATCTGATTCAATCAGCATATGAGGAGTCTCTCATGAACAATCAGCTAAATGAATTGAGCAAGGGAGACAAGGCTAGCGACAGCCGAGGCAGGTATAACCCGAGGTCCGACAAAAAGACAACATCACCTGATATTCCTGAGCAGTCCACTAGAACAGAGAGACCTGCTAATGAAGTAGCAGATGGCTACAGAGTCAAGAAGGCTCAACCCCTCTCTTCCATTGTCCACAATCATGTTCCTGAAACTAGAGAAATCCCAAAGCTTACATCTTTTAATTTCGAACATGAGATTCAAAAGATCAGAGTCCCTGTACCCCTCACCGAGCTAATTAAACATGGGGAATTTAAAAAATGCTTCTATGATATTTTACAATCCAAAGCCTCATGCCTTCCCGCAGACTCCATAAACCTCCAAGATGAAAAGCCAGCAATCGTCCTAGGTCCCATGGTAGAAGATAGAGACGATTCATCCCCTCCTTTCTACATGTCCTTGAACATAGATGATAAAGTGATACACAACTGCTTGATAGATTCAGGGGATTCTCACAACCTCATGCCCAAAACTATCATGGAAGAATTGGGGCTAGAAGTCACCCGAGCCTATCATGACCTCTATTCTTTTGACTCCAGGAGAGTTCAGTGTCTTGGAGTTATTAAAGACCTGGTTGTGACCTTGTTTCAACTGCCCATGAAAAGTGTGGTCATGGATATTGTAGTGGCCAATGTTCCCCCCAAGTTCGGTATGTTGTTATCAATATCTTGGATAAAAAGGCTGGGGGGAACCTTGTAAATGGACCTCACATATGCTACTATCCCAGTGTTTGGAGGAGAGCATAGAAGACTATATAGGGAAGCCCAACTAGCCTACATAATCAATGATGAAGCCAACCCTACCAATCATCCCATCTTTGCCTTGGACACTGATTTAGGCTCCAGTCTACTATAGCTCACCCATGCCCCCGAGCCTCCTCTGAAACTCAGAAATCAGCCCACTTATTCCCATGAATTTCCTCCCTCTGTCACCCCAATTTGGAATTTTTTTTTTGATGGAGCCTGTTCCCGAGAAGGCGCTGGAGCTGGGGTGGTTTTTGTGTCACCTGCTCAGTAGACCATATCCCTATCATATAAGCTAGAATTCAAAACCACTAACAATGTGGGAGAGTATGAAGCTCTTATCCTAGGATTAAGAGCCACAAAGGAAATGGGAATTCAAGAGGTAGCAGTGTTCAGAGATGCCAAATTGGTAGTCCAGCAGATCAGAAGTGCTTATCAGGCCAAGCATCCTCGACTCAGGAGTTACAGAAATGAGGTATGGGACCTTATTGATAGTTTCTTCTCAGCGTTTAACATTTCCTTCATCCCAAGAGAGGAGAACACAGTGGCATATTCCTTGGCTACATCAGCGAGCAATTTCAAAGTACCCCTTCCGTCCAAACTTAGGTATGATGTAGAAGTAAAATATAGGCCCTCCATACTTGACAATGTCAAGCATTGGAAGGTGTTTGAGGATGATCTTGAGATCAAGAAGTTCTTGGAGACTATCAAAGAGTTTTCAGAGATGGATATCAATCAAGATTTCATCTCTGAGGAAAGGTTGGATGGGGGTAAGATGTTGAGTATAATAGCAAAGCACGACATTATTCAAATGCCTAGCAATCACATCCCGAGGGGACTAGTCCCATTAAAGAGGTTGTTCGATGGAAATGACGTGGCGGTAAAGGGGAGAGTTTCAGGTGATGATGCTGACACAGCTGAGTGCAACATTGGCACACTAGAGGAGCCTAAGTTTGTCAAGATGTCAAGGAGTTTGACCAAGGAGCAGAGGGTTGAATATACTGAGATGCTGAGAGAGTTTGCTGATGTGTTTGCATGGACCTACGAAGACCTCAAGACATATGACACATCAGTCATTGAACACAAGATACCGTTGAAGGAAGAGGCTAAGCCGTTCAAGCAGAAGCTAAGACCGATCAATCCCATGTTGTTGCATGTCATGGAGAAAGAAGTGAAGAAGATTCTAGATGCCCAAATCATTGTCCCCTTGAGTTATTCCGATTGGGTGGCCAATTTGGTCCCGGTAAGGAAGAAAAGTGGGGAAATTAGACTCTGTGTTTATTTCAGGAACGTGAACAGGATCTCAATAAAAGACAATTATCCCCTACCCAACATGGAGCACATATTGTAGAAGGTCACTGGCACATCTAGAATATCCATGATTGATGGTTTCTCTGGTTACAATCAAATATCAGTCATGCTTGAGGACAGGGAAAAAACAACCTTCACCACTCCTTGGGGCACATTCATGTATGCCAAAATGCCTTTCGAACTGATGAATGCAGAAGCAACATTTTAGCGAGCCATGGACATAGCCTTCATCGGGGAGAAGGACCAGTTCATGGTAATCTATTTAGATGACATCACGGTCTTCTCCAGGACAGACAAGGAGCACTGCTGCCACTTGAAAAGGGTTTTCCTGAAGTGTCGGAGGTTTGGCTTATCCCTGAACCCCAAAAAATCTTTGTTCGCTATGAAGGAGGGGAAGTTATTAGGCCACATAGTGTCAGCAGAGGGAGTAAAGATTGATCCTAGCAGGGTAGAAGCACTTCAGACCTTGTCACTTCCCAGATCTAAGAAGGAATTTTAGGCCTTTTTGGGGAAGATAAATTTTTTGAGGAGATTTGCCTCAAATTTTGTTGAGTTGGTGAAACACATCACGGCCATGCTCAGGAAGGGAAATGAAATAAAATGGACTGCTGAACCCAGGGAATATTTTGTCCAAATAAAGAAGGCACTGACTGAGGCACCTGTGCTAATCAGTCCTGATTATTCTAAAGATTTCCTAATTTTTTCTTTCGCTTCTTGCGATACAGTAGCAACGATCTTGTTGCAAAAAAATGATCAAGGGAAAGAGAAACGTATTGCCTTATATATCAAGGCATTGAGAGACGCAGAACTCCGGTATGAGATCATGGAGAAGTAGGCCTATGCCTTGGTGAAATCTCTCAAAGCTTTCAGAGTCTATGTCTTACACTCAAGGATCACTGCATACGTTCCTTCAGCCTCTGTGAAAGACATTCTGATATAGCCTGACATAGATGTGAGAAGAGGTAAATGGATTGCCAAGATCCTGGATTTTGACCTGGAGGTTAAGCCCACCAAATTGATAAAGGGGAAAGGTTTAGCCAAGCTGCTAGCTGAATCCAATTGCAAAGCCTTGGGAATTAAATTCATCAATGAGCAAGCTGAGTTGTCCAACGAGCACTTTGAGAACGCATTATCTCTAGTAGCATGCGCCTGGTACAAGGATATCTTGTATTTTCTGCAAAAATTGAGGCCTCCTGATGGCATGGAAAAGAGAAATGTGAGAGATTTAAATATCAAGGCGGTCAGATATTGCCTCATTGACCAGGCCTTGTACTGGAAAGACCCTCCAGGGGTATTTTTAAGATGCCTGGACCCACAAGAATCCCAACAGGTTACGTTTGATTTCTACAGTGGCCTTTGTGGGGGTCATCATTTCTGGAAGACCACAACCCATAAGATCCTTTGGGCTGGGTATTACTGGCCCACTTTATTCCCTGATGTCTGCAGAGAAATTAGAGCTTGCATCAAATGCCAGAAGTTCTCAGGAAAGAAGCAACTCAAATCTCTACCATTAAAGCCTGTCACAGTTTTGGCACCCTTTCAACAGTGGGGATTAGACTTCATTGGAGAAATTCATCTTCCCTCAAGTGGCTAGCACAGATGGATTTTGACTGCGACAGAATATTTCACCAAATGGATAGAGGTTGTCCCCACCAGGAGCACTTCCCACAAAGTGATTATCAGTTTCCTGGAAGATATCATAGCCCGATTTGGTTGCCCCAGCAGGATTTTCACTGACAACGCGACACCCTTCAGGTCTGAGACTATGGTCAATTTTTGTGAGAAATTTGAGATTTCACTGATTCATTCTACCCCCTATTATCCTCAAGGAAATGGACTGGTGGAATCTTCCAATAAAAGTCTGATCAAGCTCATTAAGAAATTATTGGAAGACAATAAAAGGGCCTGGGATTCGAAGCTCAAATTTGCTCTATGGGCTGATCGAGTGACAACCAATAAGTCCCTGGGCATCTCACCTTTCCAACTTGTTTATGGGACAGAAGTCATTTTCCCTACTCAGCTCGCCTTATCTATGGTGAAATTCCTCCAAGAACTTGAAGGGGAGCCTGACAATATGGTCAAAAGGATTCATCAGATGGTGGAAGTGCAGCAGATTAGAGAATAGGTCATGAACAGGGCCTACAATCATCAGCATAAGATCAAGCAGGCTTTCGACAGGAAGGGAAGAAAGAAAGAATTCGAGCAGGGTGATCTGGTGCTCAAATGGGATACGGCCAGGTAGGACAGGGGAAAGCACAACAATTTTGATTCCCTTTGGTTTGGGCCTTTCAAGATCCTTGATGTATTGTCAAACAACACTTACAGGTTGCAGGATCTGGAAGGCAAAGAAGTTTTTAGTGGCCCAGTAAATGGGCATTTCTTAAAAAAATGTTTTTTGTGAGCCGCAGATGGCTCTGTTGTTTTTGTAAATATTGTTTTTGTTTTTAGCTTAATAAATGACTCCATAACCCAATAGCAAGGCACTGAATCTTCAAAGGTGTTCTTAGAGCATCACAGGGACAACTCTATCCCCCATGGAGCCTAATGTTAGTGACATTTCTTGTAAAGGGGAGTAAAATGAGAAGGAATGGGTTAAAAACCCACTTACCCTAAGTTTGGACTGCAAATGCGTCCGTGTTTAAATGGAAACCAAATATGAATGGCAAGGATTCACGTGCCTAGATCAACGACGCACATAAGATTCTGGATCCCCCCTTCTTTTCTACCTTTAAGCGGAGGGGGGGTCCGGAATCGAGGGTGCACCTCTTCAACGACTACGATCGAAGCGCCCGGATCAATGGCGTGCAGAGTGATTCTGGACCCCCCCGCCTTTCTACCTTTAAGCGAAGGGGGGGGGGTCCGGAATCGAGGACGCATCTCTCCAATGACTGCAATTTGAGTGCCCGGATCAACGGTGCATAGGCAATCCAGACACCCTCTGTCTTTCTGTGTTTAATCAACGTGGGGCCCCCTTCCTTGTCGTGACATCTTGCCATCTATCCTCCACCCGACCCTCATCCTCCAACATCTGTTCATCTCCCCTCTTCTGGTCTATGTGGTCCCTTTTCCATCTCATCATCCACTCACCACCTGCCATGTGTCCCGCTCCCCTTCCACTTATTTCCTCCCGCCATATGTCTTCCCCCGTAACCTTTCTCACATCTCATCACTTCATATCACCCTCATAGTTTCGGTGTCGCCACTCCCATTATGCACCCCATCCTTCATGCTGGCCTCCACGCCTATTCATCAGGCCATTCAGCCAATTTAGGTGGCAGTGCGAAGGATATTCCACGTCACAGAAGTGCCGAGTTGGACGGGCCATCCTCAATCCCAATGAAGTAGTTATTGAAGCAGTTGGTGGTGGTTGGACATCGCCTCCGCCTTAATGGGAAAGTCCGGCGACGAATTAAAGGCACATCGATTCGCCTACGGAACCGTCAGGAGTTCGATTGCGTCTGTCGTAGTTGCACGATTAGTCAAAGACGACAACTGTAGATTGTCAGAAGCCATGCAGATGCAATGTGTTTAATGCAGCGTCTCGATTTTGTTGTTGTTGTTTTCTTGAGTATATGAAGGCATTTTTGCCATTTTGGTATCTATCGATGGTTGAGCAGAGCTCCCGGTTGTAAAGCTTTAATGAAGCACTGATACTCTGGTTATGTATAGACTTCCGAGACTTCTTGCCTTATGAATGCCAATTTCTTTTACATCTTTGTTATACTGTGTTAGAACATCTTGGAACTGGAGGGTCCAGTCCAGTTGTAGCTGTTATAGGATGATGTTGGATAGGATCATTGTAGTAGTTACGTTGTTCTAATCAGTCCTTGTGTTTTTCTCAGCACTGAGTGACTTGGAATTGGAGGATCCAGTCAAGTCCCCTTTTCAGTTTCTTGAGACCCTAAACCAAGAGGATCTTGCATTCAGAGTCTTTCTTCTGCAAATCATTGAAAGCCTATTTCCCAAAGTTGTTTGTTCACCTTCCTTACCAAGTCTTCCACCTGCTCATCTTTCAGTCAACCCACTGGTTGAAGTTAGATCAAGACCCCCTTTGTCCCGTACATGCTAGACCCATTCCTTGAGTTAGGGTGATATCTCCTGGAGCCTTTATATCCATTTGATCATCCCTTTATAAGAAAATCGTGACATTAAACTGATGGGTGACGGGCTCTTCTCCTGCAAGCAATCCAGGAGTGACTTCTGACGCTAACACCCTATAAAATTCATTAGAAAATGCATGTGGTAGAGAAAAACGAGTCCATATCGACCCTCACAGGTCACAAATTGTTTCAATACTATCAAAAGGTCATGCCATCATGGTTTAAGCATGGATATGGGCATACCTCTATCACAAGAGGTGACCTTTCGCGAGACGAACAAAAGTGTCCATGGAACCTCTTCCACTTTTGAATTTTTGAACCAACGCTGGCCCGTGACAGGTAACCCTATAGAAGAACTGATAAAATCCTCATTGATTTCCAACTGAACATCGCCCACCTTGGCTCTACATCCATCAAAATTCAGGGCGAACTGTTATGCCACAGCTAGATTAAAACCCTCAAACATCTACACGAAGGTAAGCCAATTGTTATCCTCCAAGTCCTTCTGGGAATTGTTGAACATTAAAAAGGCTTGGTTACTATTCTGCTCGATTTGAACCACCGGTTCCATGGAGCCGAGCGCACGGTAAGTCCAGGGTTTGGATCATATCACACACACAGGAGCAGAGTGCACGAAGGGTTACCCAAGCTAACAGAGGTGAAACGGAGGTAAGAGATAGGCATTAATGGTAGTGTGCGAAGGTGGTTGAATTATTCACTGGCCATGTATAATAGTCATTGCTAATGTACAACCACCGGTGCTCATAGCTGTTTAAACCCACTATAGTATATTTCAACAATCATGCCACTTGCCCGACTAATGAAATCAATGGTAAGTGTATAAGCTAGCATGCGCAATCAGAGTTATGCCATAGGTTTAAACAACCAACATACAAATCGAAACCAATACCAATGTTTTGGACCAATGTGCCAATGTATTGATTCATATCAAGGGTTTAACCATTGTGCCTATGCTTCTTCATATAATCAACATGCCAATAGTTTTGAAAACATGAACATAGGTATCGTATAAAAATATATACATGAAGGATTTTACCATAAAACCTATGTATTTTTTATGAAACCACTGGTCAAATAGATCAAACCAAAGAACATATAAATCCAATACCAATGCATCATAACTTCAATGAAACAAAGTCACACAATCAATCCGAAAATGTCCAACGAGTACAGATCAAAAAGGTTTTACCAACTGCATAATGATAAGTGAAATGTAAGTGCAATGGGCATATCGACAAGAAGAGTAACGACAATTCAATAATGATTTTAATGTGACTTCGAAAGACCAAGTTTTCATTCTTATAGTCGTGAAAACAAAAACGAAGGTAAATGAGCGAATGTCGTAAAAATAAAAGTGTCGTTTATTTGAAAACTACGATGAAAAATGATGTTTGCAAAACATAGGTGTAGGCAGCTTATAAGACAATGGAAAAAGGTAAATTGGCTGCCAACAATGGAGACACACTGGTAGAAGCAGTTATCTCTACCAAAAGGAACAAATTCAGATTAGGACAACAAAGATAATTCCAACTCAAAAATAACAACCAGAAAATCATATAAACATCATCATTAACCAACTATTCCAGCAGTGTTTCAAAGATGAAAATTGATAACAGTCTTAAGACCAGCAAGTTACGATATTAAAGATAAAATCTCCAATACTGTTGGCATAGCCATTGCTACCTGCAGATGTCCATAGCCTCGACAGGGTTTCCATTTAACCCACTCTGACATCTGTATCCTGTTAAGAAGTTCTAGATCAGAATAAAGGACATTAAAGAGGTTTTGTATTTGCAATCTTTTCATATACCCGACATTGCTTTGCTGCCAGCGGGCCTGTTCAGTACCCCGAAAAAGATGTCTTGGCACCATGCATGCATTTACCCACTGCCAGCAGACCTGTTCAGTATCCCGACGGGTTTACAAGCACTTCCCATAGCTCTATTGTTTTGTTTTTTTCCCAAATATATATAGTTGAGCGGGGTGACGCTGAAAATCATATATATTTTTAACATATTTTTTGGACCTTATCAGAATTTTTTGGAACTGTCCTTTATTTAGATCCAGAGATGTTTTATTTACAATACCAACCTCCTAAGACATGGATACATCTTTTGAGTCATTCCCTTACAGAATAGGGACAGCGTAAAAAGATAATAGATGATCATGACAAGCTTTACTTAGAGATCAAAATCAGTCATCTTCTTTCAAACAACAGACTTTTCCAACGTGGATATAAACTTCAGCAATATACTATTGATGTTTGTACAAATTTCTCAAGAGTTGTTTCAGCAAGGGAATTTTCTATTGTCTTTTTTTGAATAGCTCAGTATACAGGTATGTGTATTTGAAAGAAAACACAAACTGATAAATTCAAAGAAAAATAAAAAACAAAAAGCAAATGAAAAAGCAAGAAAAAGCAAAATATGTACATAATATACAAGGGTTGTCATCAAGCAAAGTATATTTTTAGGGCTTGGCCATTCACCGGATCAGTGGCAGGCTGCCCTTCAAGATTATGTAATCGAAAAGAACTGGGACCCAACTTTTCAGCAATAAAAAATGGTCCAAGCCATAAGTTTTGAAATTTAGTGTGCTCTCCATTTCCCTTGTGTGGTTTGTCCCACTTCAAGACAAGGTCGCCTAATTCAAAATTCCTATCAGAAGAAGAGTTAGAATCGAACCAGCCTTTAACCAATTGTTGATGTTGATCTAACTTATGTTTATCTTGGGCTCTTACCTCTTCTAGCTTCATCAAAGCGTTAATTCGGTTTTCTAAAGGGGGACAATCTTCTTCTTGGACTTTCTGCGACAATTGTAGTGAAGGAAGAAGAATGTGAGGTGGAAGAATTGCTTCTCTTCCATAAATGAGAAAAAAGGGGGGGTTACCTACAACATCTTTTGGTGTTACCCTGTCATCCCACAATGCATCTAGCAGTGCATTGTGCCATTTTTTGTGATTTTCAACCACCGTTCTCTTAATGATTTTGATCAAGTTCTTGTTTGTCGATTCTGCCAATCTGTTGCCCTGGGGGTAATAGCTAGTAGAATACTTTATATTAATTCATTTTTCCAAAGCGAGCTCGCTCATCTCAGGAGAGGAAAAGTAAGAAGCATTACCGAATACTAAAAAGTCAGGGATACCAAAATGAGTGATAATATTCGAATTTAAAAAGTCAATTACCTGACTGGTGTTGACAGTTCTTAACGCAGGAGCTTAATACCATCGAGTAAAGTAATATGTGGCTTTCACAATAAACTTGTGTTTTTGCGAGGATGGAGGGTTGATTGGACCTATGATATCAAGGCCCCACTGCTGAAAAGGAGAATCTACTGAAACAGGATGCAAAGGAAAGGTTGGTTTTTGTAACCACCCTGATGCTGTCTGACAGATGATACATTTATGACACAAGGCATGGGCATCTCTAAAAAGAATGGGTCAGTAATAACCGGCTCTTAAAACCTTATGAGCAGTGGTGTCACCACCAAAATGACCACCAGCTTCTCCTGCATGCAACTCTAGCAAGACTTTTTATGCTTCATCTTTTTCGAGACAACGCATCAGTACACCGTCAAAATTTTGACAAAATAGAATACCATTAACCAGCTGAAAGGAGGCAGAATTTAATCTCAACACTCTTCTTTTATCAGGGTCTAGGTGACGGGGGGCTGATCCATGTTCAATACAAAATCTTATATCGTCGTACCAAGGACTAACAGGGTTTTGTGCGCAACAAATTAGACATTGATCACTTTGTCCTATGTTTGACGTATCATTTTCTTCTTGCTGTCCTACTACTGAATCAACAACTAACTTACATAACCCTTGGCATCTCACTATCTGAGCTGGGGTGATTTCTAAGTCATACTCCTGCAAGGAGGTGACCCAGTTAGCTCTCTTTTCTCCTAGTTCCTTTTGCACTAACAGGTTCCTCACGGCTAGGTAGGGGACAATGAATTTCATCCTTGACTCCAAAAGATAGGACCGGAAGTGCTTAACTGCTTTGAAAACAATGTAGGCTTGCCGATCTACCACTGGGTAATTAAGTTTAGCGCCTTTGAAAGGAGAGCTCATAAAGGCAATGGGTACTTCATTTTTCTCGGCATTCTTTTGGGTAAGGACGGTGGCATAGGAATGGTCAGAAGCAAAAGTGTAGAGTGTAAAGTCTTGAGAAAAATCTGGGCTCATGAGAGACGGAGCGTCTATTATGGCCTTCTTTATTGCATTAAAATCTTGGTTTTCTGGGGGTCCCCAGTGATATTGGGTGTCTTTCTTAATCAAATTTTGTAAAGGCCTGACCATCTCGAAGAATCTAGGGACGAATCTTCTCACAAAGTTAATCTGGCCTAAGAAAGACTGCATAGATTTTTTGGATGTAGGAGGGGGAAGTTTTGCGATGAATTGAGTCCTTTTGGGGTCAATAATCATCCCTTCTCTAGACACAATGAATCCTAAGAGTTTACCCTGTTCTACTGCAAAGATGTATTTTTTAGGATTCAAAGAGATGTCGTATTTACGACATCGCGGTAGAACAGCTCGTAAGTGAGCTAGATGATCGTTTTTGTTTTTGGAAAATACGGTCACATAATCTAAGTAAACTACGACAGACTAATTGATTAATCCTCAGAAAGAAATGTCCATTTCTCTCTGAAAAGTGGCACCAACATTAATCAATCTGAAGGGCATTTTGCGATAAGCATAAGTACCCCATGGAGTACGGAAGGTAGTTTTAAGTTGGTCTGGTGGAGACATCAGGACTTGGTTGTATCCCGAGAAACCATCCAGTAAGGATAGCCTCTCAGAACCAGATACCTGTTGAAGGATCTGTTCCATGGGTGGGACATGATAGTTGTCTTTATTGGACGCTCTATTAAGGTTTCAGAAATCCACCCAGACTCGGATTTCCCCACTTTTCTTCCAGACTGGGACAAGGTTAGAAACCCACTGAGTGTGTCTAACAGGAAAAATGATCTTAGCATTTAGGAGCTTATCAATTCTTTTTGAACGGTCGGTTCGAGCTTGGGGTGCATTTTCCTCAATTTTTGTTGAAAGGGTAAGGTTTGGGGTTTCATCGAGATGACATGTTGTATGATGTTAGGGTCGAAAGTTTTAAGGTTTTCATACATCCATGCAAAGACATATTTAAATTCTTTGAAAAATTTAATAAATGCAGCTTTTTCTTGTTGAGAACACTCCAACCCTAGATTAATGTACTGAGGATTTTCATTAGTTCCTAAGTTCACCTTTTCATATGATAACGAGGAACTATTGGTTTTACAGTTGACCGTGTTTTTAAATTTATCTTGAAAATCATAAAACTTCTCTAATCTAACTACAGATTTAGGGATCGAGTTTACCATATCTAAATATGATTCAGGAGTTCTCGGATCTGGTATTACCGTGAAATCGTGCAAATTGTCATCGTGTGTGTGTTCGTTTATTACTGCGCCTTGAAAAGTTTCTTCCATGTGTAGAAAGTTAATAATCCATTGATCATCGTCAAATACTCTCCAGTTCGTGATGTTGTCGGGAACAGATGGCCGAAACAACAGTGCAACGGAGAATGCATCTGGGGATAAGCCTTCTGCAGGAAGAAGTTTAGAAGCTACATTAGCTAATAAATCTGCTTCAGAGTTATTCAGTCTAGGAATAGAATTTATATTGAAAGCGGAAAATTTATTCATTAAATTCCATACCTCAGACTGGTAGCTTTTGAGATGCGAAGATAGACAGTGGATAGAATCTCTTACCTGTCTAACCACTATTTCAGAGTAGCTAAAAACGGTTAAATTTTGAATGTTCATATCCAAATCTTTTCTGAGACCTTGCAGTAAAGCCTCATATTCTACAGTATTATTAGTACATTCAAATTCCAACCTACATGCCATCAATGTTTTGTTACCCGCCGGATCGATAATGACGCAGCCTGCTCCTACTCCTTCCTTGGGCTTTGAACCGTTGAAATACAAAGACCAAATTTGATTTCCATCGGGTACATGAGACCAGGGCGTATAAGCTGTTGGCTGCGTATATGCTACAATCTTGGACTGTTGTTCTGGATTGGTGATAGGTGAAGCCTCGGCCATGAAATTGCCGAAGAAGGTGTCCATCCCTTGTACTTCAGGTGAATCAACAAAAGGTGTATACGGTTCGTTGGGATCGTTCAAATATATGACCGTGAACTTAAGGTAGCGCTCATGATTCACTTTTATTTTATTAGGCTTACCGTTCTCTGGAAGCCATAGATGAGACCAATCTATTGTGAAATAACCATGTAGCTGCTCCAACCACTCCCTGCTAAAAAACAGACCATACATTTCTGGAATATCCACAACAATTATATCAATAACTTGATGAACCTTGGGGTTAGACGATAATCTAATAAGAACATTCTTTAGTTCGCCTATAACTTTGACATTTGTCCGATCAAGTTGTATGATTTTTAAATTTGAGGGTTCAACTTCAGCGTTAATCTTTTGGTAGACAGACCAAGGCATCACATTGGATGATGCTCCTGAGTCTACCATACAATTATGCACGTTTCTATTAAAGATATCGAAAGTTAATAGAAAAGGGGGTACATTTTTGCGAGTACTTAGAGCAGTAGCTTGTGGCTTTTTACTCGCAGTTTCTAAAGCTACTTTATCTACATTATTTACATTATTTACATTACTTACAGGAAGGCTTCCTTTATCTTGGGGTTCAAGATTGTTTTTAGTGGAATTCTTCTAGGGAACTTTGTTTTGCACAACCTTGTTACCATTAGAATTACCATTCTTGCCAGTCTCCGAAATATTCTGTAACATTTTTTGTAGCAAAAATGGAAACTTCAATAACTCATAAACATAAATGTTAGCTCTCAACATTTTAAGATATTCAACTACATCATAATCTAAGTTGGGGTTCACATTACTCTATTTGGTCTCATCTGATTTAGATTGCTTTGGAGGCGAAGTTGTAGTATTTTCGGAAGAAGGTTTGTTAGTTGTCTTACTCCTAGTATTATAAGGATGAATTGTCTCGAAATTATATTGAAAGATGCTATCCGAGAAGTGTCCAAAAATGTTTGGAGAAGACTCTTCTTCTTGAACTGTCTCTTGTTCAACTACCTCCTCAAGGATCTTAGGAGGCATCAAGTTATCTTGGGCTTCTAGAATTGTTTGAAGGGAACATTGCAAACTTTCTAGATTTAGGCCTTCGGTGGTTGAGTTAGGTCAGTTGGTAGGAAAGGGTGTTCGGAACGGGGGATTGTAAGGTCCTTTGCTCGAGGAAGCTTCTTCGGTTGACCTTTTTAAGTCTATAACTTGATTAGACAGTTTTTGAACAACTTTAGTTAGGTTTTCCAAATCATAGCTTTCAGGTTGTGTTTTACTTTGAGTAGGTCTGGGGAGGATCTCGATCTTCTTTTTAGAAGAAGAACTAGTCTCAGTTTCATTGCTAGTAGAGTCTTTAAGACCAAGTATGTCTTTTTCAATCTGGATGGCCTCCTCGAAGGCTTCTAACAATGTGGCTTTCTTAGATCTTTTAACCCAAATAGCTATACTTTGATGTAAATCTTTAGTGTAGTAAGATATTATAAGACTCTCAGCAGGCATAGAATCCGCAGGGATTCGGTTTTTAAGTGTTAAGAATCTTTGATTAAAGTCTTTAACTTTTTCTTTTGGGTTCATTCTTAAGCTCGAAAGATCCATGACTAGGACTTCTGGAGGCTTACCGTCTCTGAACTTTTCCAAAAAGCATGACTCAAACTTTTCCCAAGACACAATGGTATGGGGTTGTTGGGAAAAGTACCATGTGGATGCATTACCCTCGAAAGTATAAGGGAACAACCTATATACAACGTCTTCATGTTCGACATTGCGGAGTCTTATGGCTAACATAAACTTTTTAATGTGATCTTCAACGATCTGTTTTGAGTCGGGATCAAACTTGGGAAGCCATTTCTCTGGGTGTTTAGGTAGAGGATGCTAAGCTCTAGGTACAGCTGTGGCATCCTGATCAAACCACGGTCAAGAAGGGTTGTTCTAATTTTCCATTGGGGTAGTGGGTGTGGAAGGCTGAGAAGAGAAATTGCCTTTGTCAGAGGAATTTCCTCTAGAAGAGGAAGGAGATGATGGAGGTGGTGAAGGGGGTATCCCAGATCATCCTGCAGTAGGATTTAAGATTGGATCTGAAGGATTCACAGTGAGACTAGCATCACCTAATTGTTCTCTGATATCATAGAAATCCAAAGGTTGGCCCCATAGAAGGTTTGGTTGCCTCAAATGGGCTAAGGCACTATGTGTTTTAATAAGAGATTGATGGACAATCTCTTGTATGTCACCACCTGTAGGATTAGGGGTTGTTGGCTCAACTGTGATATGTGGATCATCAGTTGAGGTAGTTTTTGTTTGAAGGGGAATATTATCGTTTGAATGACTTCTAATCACTATGAGCGATTAGGTGGTGGAGGAGTCTTGCGACCACCTCGTGCCACTAATTAAATTCAGGCCCTCCTTCTAGCACCATTTGTTGATGGGCAAAATTGACCGTCCATCAAGTGGGAGAGTGGAACTGGTCCGGGGTTGTCTAATAACCCAAGCCGTTTGGGATGAACCACCCTGACGGGTTTAGCGGATCCGTTAGCCGATCTAAGTCCTAAGAAAACAAAAAAAGAAAAACTATTCTAAACTAACTAATCTAACTAAAACTAAATATTGAACAAACTAATACACTAATCTAACTAAAACTACTATTAAAACAAACTAAACTAATGTAACTAAAAGGAAATAAAACAAACTTATGAACTAAACTAACTATTCTATATATACAATCTACTAACTAATACTATGCTAACTCTAACTAATTAACGATCTAACTAGTAACATGAATAAATATTATTCACAAAATGTACAATATCTACAATTTACAAATTTAAATAAAACCTGAAAAAACTCATTTATATTCTGCCCTAAGACAGTGACATCTGTTTTTTATTTTATTTTATAATTTTGTGAAAAGAAATCAAACAAAAACTAGCTAAACTAAAAAACTAATATACTAATTCTAACTACAATTCTAACTAAACATATATATAACTGAACTACTAATATTATACTAAACAAACCAAGCTAACCTGAAGAAAAACTCCAAATTTGTCCTGTACGTGATGATTGTCTTAGATGATCGGAGGGAGGAAACCCGCACTGAATTATCCAGGAGATTCTCATAAACGATAGGCTGCAATGCTCTTCAAGTATAATTACAAGACAAACAAGACATAAAAATTCTACAACAATCTTATGATTTATAAATCTTCACAGTTAGATAAACCTGTATGCAAAGACTTATACAAAATAATCCAATTGATGAAGAAGAGAAATCTGTCATTCATTAACTGAAC